>CACRXK020005869.1:0-12769 GCA_902702795.2 Paramuricea clavata
TCTTGCACGACTGGTTTATTGGGATTTCTATATTTCATAAGAGAGTCATTAACAACTGGCCCTCGGGTATTATATTGTTTCTCTTTGTATGTCGCAGATGGTAAATTATTCATATTAGTGTTTACGTTAACTTCAGATTCTTCTATATCAATTAGTATAACAAAGTCATTGTCAGTGATGGTTGGTTGATTATTCATATTATCGATAGCAATGTTAATTGGCGATTTTGACAATTCCATGCCGTGCAGTGTTTCCTTGAGTAATTTAATTTCTTGTTTCAATAGCTGATTTTCGTTTCGTAGCCGATTGCATTCACATGTAGCGGGAGCTTCAGCAGTATTAACTTTTAGGAATAATAATGCCAAGTCCAATTTAATTTCTGCTACTTCTACAGATAATTTACTACAGTCTTTGCAATTCATTATATAATCGCCTTCGTTCTGCTTGTGTGAACACATTTCTTGCTCATTTGCTTTTCCTTCGCTAGCATCCGAGTCGCTTCGGTTGATAGTTGTTGTTGTATTACTAGATCTGTCAAACATGTTCGAGTTAGAATTGTTAATACTGAGACTACACTGATTATCGATAGATTCATTCCGTCTTTCGGAAACAGCAGGGGTAGCAATGATTAGCTCGGCATCTTTCACTATTGCAATTCGCGATGCATCGATATTTTTCTTCAAAGAGTCAGCCACTTCGCTGCCACGAGGACCTTGAAATAAGACAGTTTTGCTTTTACAATACCAGGTTATAGACAAAGCATCGCTAGTAAATAACCAGCGTCCACCTGACGGTGATTTTTTTATTTTCCATTTACCATTTATGTTTAACTTTTCTGCAACGTAGGACTTTAATTCGCTTAAGTCGCCATTCCAGATGAGTTTGTTCTTTTGTAATTCAAAGCAATTGCTCATTTTAGGTCAATGTATTATCCGTTAGAAGTGATTTTGAACTGTCTATATCGCGACCAATATCAGATGCCAAAGGAAACGTTTAAAAGAAAACTTTTATGAAGGAGCAACGATATTGTTACGTTATAGCAACGATATTGTTAGTTCTCTCGAACAATACGATTATTAGCATGACAAAACTGAATACGTAATTCTCAATGTCAACATCATATTCTCTCGCCAAAGCCCAGTTCTGCCAGACTTTCAACCAAAATTTGGTGTTTTTGTTTGTATTTTCATTTAGTTCTTTTGTTCAAGCAAAATTTGGTGCTTTTGAGTTTTGTTCGTATTTTCATCTAGTTCCTTCACGGCAATTTCATTTCACATCTGTGTTTAAAATCCCTTTCCGCCATTTTGTTTGTTTTGGGAAAATCATTAATTGTACTGCAGTACAATTAATGAAATAATTGTACACCTCTCAACCAATCAGCATCCAGTAATTTTGTCATGCTAATAATAAATCTGTTAATACACATACATATTACAAATACAAAGTTCTTCCATCTTTATGAAAACTTATATAGTAAAATCACCCATGCAGTTCTGAGCAAGCAGGAAATAATATTTTTGTTTCTAGGATCCTAGGTTTTAGGTCAAAGTTTTCTACCGACCTCACTGATATTCGTCCTAATAAATTATTTCCTGTACCTGCATGCATGTTGGCATTATGCAATCCCTAAAATCATTCTGCCAGCTAAGCCAGGTCTGAAAATTTTCTGGGGGTCCTAGATGCCAGGATCCACCATTATTTACTGATATGGTTCTGAGTGAGGATTTTAAATATGTAAAGTTAAATAACGGCATATCAATGGACAATGAATTAGAAGATAACTTATTTAAATTCAATATTTTATCAAGGATTTGAAATGTCCTGTATTGGAGAAAAGAAAGTTTGCTTGGGATTTGTATTACTTCGATACGCTGTTACGAGGTCGTGGTTGTATCACATTAGAAGAAAAAGAAGCGGTAAACGCTGTTGAAACTTCATTCAAAAAATTTGTGAAACCACGATTTGATGTTCTTCCAAAGCAATGTATCCATGGTGATATCAACGATGCGAATATACTTGTCCACACCAATCCTGGTACGAATGAGTTGGAAGTCACTGGTTTAATTGATTTTGGAGATGTGAATTATACTTGCCGAGTTTTTGATATTGCCATCGCCGCAGCTTACATGATGACTGTAGCCGAAGACAACGGAATTAAAGCTGCCGCCAACACGGTCGCTGGCTTTCATGACAAATGTCCACTAACACAAGATGAAAGTGATGTTATCTTTTGCTGTATTAAAGCCAGACTGTGCCAGAGCGGTTGTTTTGGCGCACATTCCAGCAAGGTGTATCCAGATAATGCTAAATATTTGTCATATAGTGCAACCAAAGCGTTGAAAATCGTAGCAACTCTAGAGGACATTACTAACGAAGATTTTGATAAAAGTTGGAGAGATCTTTGCAAGAACTGAAACATAATGAACATGGTTCAGTTTACGAAGTTTGACTTTCTGTGCGATTTAACATTAACATTCTTTCTTATTTGACATTAACATAATATTATAAAGTTATTGAAATAAAAAATAGAAATAAAGTTCAAAAATAAAGTTCTTATGAAGTAACTCAAGTTTGATGTATCGATCATATCAAGACATTTCAAATTGGAAAAAGTACAAATTGTAATAATTGTAAACAATCTTGCAAGTTTTCATTTTATTTTTGGGGATTATTTGTTATTTGATAGGAACACCTTTATGGCTTTATAGCTCTTCAATATATAAAACATTAAATATCAGCACTAGGGTAAAAACCTTGTGCACAAATTTCCTCCAAGGTCTATTCCTCTGAGGTGTGATGGTCTAGACTTGGTTCAAGACCTTCATTCATCTGTGTCACATCTGTGAAGCAACTTGAACCAACCAAGTCTATATACAGTATAGATATTTTTGCATTCGCCATTTGATTTTCGGGAAGCTCGATTTCATTATCTGTATCCACAAAAAGGGCTTGATGTTATTTTTTTCCATCAGCCTTGTGGGCTCATTACATGCGATGGGGCATGCGTTGTAAGCGATTCGAGCGTATTCGCAATGTTTTCGCAGATACGTGTAGACGGTCGAAATGCAACCAAACCGGATACGTCATGTGGACGTGTACCTTTCTGAATCCGCAACAAAATGTTTGCAGATAAAAACAAATTCGGATGCGTGTAGACAGGGCGTGGATTTGGGTGTCAACTGCAAACTTTTATATAAGACATATCTGAAGTATATTGTTTGAGTGCGTTAATATTACAATATTATAAACATTTGCTTGGGACATTTACATCAATTTCAAATCTCTACACTGCTACAGTGCCAGTGGGGATTTTGTATCATTATTTTGACATCATGGCAGGGCATTCGCAACGGGGTTTTTTCAGTGGGTTTTTTGCCTAAATATCTAATGCCCGGAGAGGAGATAGCCTATATAAGCACACTTGGAATTGATCGAGACATGTAAATTCCAATTGTCCTTAAAAGTGCGCCAGTTTCATTTGAACATTTAATGGTTTCTTTGGCTTAGATCGCACTGCACATTTAGCCGGAAGTATCTCTATGACAAACATTACTTGTTATTTGTTAATGTTGTTAATAATTAATAGTTTTCTTCATTATCAAACTTTGTCACATCTGTATATAAATGTATGCTAGAAATGTGTAATTTTTTTATAAATCTTACTTGATCAATAATATTTCGGCTTCATTTCATACAACTAAGTATTGCCAATACATGTTGAGGTTAAAGTATATGTTGTCTTAATGTTGATATATCATGTGCATACAACTTTACAAAAATCAACTGATGAAAAGTGTAATATATTAGCTGTTGCTTTTGGCTTTGTCCTTGATTACATTATTTCAATTCATGTTTTCTTTTTTATATAGTCTGCAGTGACGATAACTTCATGCATGCACTCTTACCTTCCTGCTGTAGGCAATTCCGAGAAGTGTTTCCGCAGTCATGTTGATATATATGTTTGTTAGAAATATTTACTTAAATTCTATTCGAGAGCCATAAAGACGTAGTTTTTGGATCTTAATCTGATTTTCAACTTTGTAGTGTAATGAGATGTTTGACATGCACATATGGTTTCCGTATAAGTTCCGTATTATGGCAATAAATAAATTGTTTTATTTTGTGGAAAACGCCACGTTTATTTATTTGGCAAGATTTCGGCTATTTGGCCCGGATTATTGCTAGCAATATTTACATGCATGATGTGATGAAAATCAGGACACACGGATCGAAATAAAGTTGCATACAGGCTAAACAAATAGACGTGATGTTTTCCACAGAAACAAAACCAAGCTTTTGTCTTTTCTTTTCATCTGGATACAAATGTACTGTTTTAGATCCTCTAATTTTTACATTCGTTAATTTTTATTACTGGCGCAGCAGGTGTCGGTTTTAATCCATGCAAAAGCAGACCATTCATTAACCTATTCGCCTACACAGTGTTTCGGTCGCATGAAACAATGGACAAGGTACGTATGTGTTTTCAACAAACTCTTCATATTTGACGTATATCCACGCCCTCTGATACTACTCCTGAGTGTTTTGGCAACAATACTATAGCTATGCCTACAATATTTGCATAATGAGCTATAACGAGTGACTATAAATTCTGGTAAATGACGTCTCTGTGCTTATTTTAGTTCTGGATAGGCCGGGGAAGCATGAGGGACAGTTTCCGTCTTATTGCAAGTTGCCAATTACAGTAAGGTAAGATGACGTTGAAGGTTGGCATAAAGTAACAGTAATACTTCCTTTGAATTTAGCTTTGCTCTACTCTTAGTCCTAATTTTGTATGAGGCGTCGGTCGTACAATGGTCAGAGCACAGTTAATAGAATACATGGCCGGTTTGGAGACTCGATGAAAGTACAATATAACTCGTGCATTAACTATGTTGGTTTCGGTTTATGCAAGAATTTGGGCCTATCTCGTCACGTGTGTATTGTATTTTTTCCCGCACAACCAATAGCAATGTTTAAATTGAGCATTTGTTCAAGTTACGGATGGATAACTCAACCACAAACTTGTTATTGGTTATTTGAGCGAAAATACAATACACACGTGACGAGATAGGACCAAATTCTTGCATAAAGCTGGCCAATAACATAGTTAATGAATTATATTGTACTTTCATCGAGTCTCCAAACCATCTATTAAAATAACTATGGTCAGAGCCAGCTCCTTTCATCTCTTAGATCGTGGGTCGATTCTCGCTGCTGACTCATGCAGGCACTTCAGATTCAGTCAACGCTTTACCGAAAGACATGTGTTTTCCTCCTGGTAATTCGGTTTTCTCCCACATAGAATGTTGACAGGGTACGTGGGTTGGGATTAGTGACTCTATAAAGTAAACTGGAACGATAACTCCAGTTATCAAGTTCTATGATTGGTTGAAGCCAAATTGAAGCCAAGCGCGGGATAAATTAACTTTCAAAAGGACTAGGGAGAGTTTCGAGGAGCGGGAAATTCAGTCAAAAGTCATCCTCGTTCCCGGTGTCCCAGGAAATTTGCCCCCCCCCCAAAAAAAAAAATTGGCCCCCTCGGGCCAAATTTCCTTATAAGCTCGGAAATCGTGAAGCTTCTTCTTAAACAAAGATCCTAAAAATGTTTGTCAGTATTTATAGTTAGTTTGCATAATTTATTTGTGTCGAAATTCTTCATTGCGGCCAAGAGCTAAAAGTTTGAAAGAAAACGTAATAATAATGTGCTAGTGCAGTCATGCCAGACGCATCCGACACATGGGTATCTGTAGAGGACAACGTTAATGCACGATGGCTTAGCTTTAACTAAGAACACAAAACGATTATTTGTAGAGATAAGAATTTCTAAGATATTACGAGTTATGTAGATCTATAAATTCAGTCACATAGTATAAAATTAGTCGGAATAACAACCGCACTTTAGCAAACGATGACATCATGCGTTGGCGAATATGTTAATATGCACGCGTCTAATAAATAAATGGATATACACTCAGAGTAACATCACAAGCATCATATTCACCTGAGTACATTACACCAACACAGAAAAAAACAGGGAGTAATTAGCGATAAAAGTAGACTTTTAAGTTGAAATGTTTGTTCGAAAAACAGAATCAAATGAGTGGTTTCTTCGTAAAAAAACCTTTTCCTATGGTTTTTTTTCTTACATATACACAGTATATATAATTGTTCATATGGTTGGGATGCATTACAGAAGCATTCCGTAAAAACGAAAGTAGACTGTATGCTTCATCGCTTACAAAAACATTCCGCGCACACAAAAGCACAAAAGTTTAAATGACGTTCCGTTTCCATAGCTTTGAATGATACAGCCATTATTTAGGGGCTGTTCATATGATCCCACTTACCGGGACGTCTTGCCTACCGAGACGAATATTTCCGTGCGTTCATATGGAATATTTCGTCCCGCTTGCCGAGATGAAATTACTGTAGTTTCATAATTAGCGTATGCTACATTTCAGTCAAGCAACACAAATACTTGCGATTTTAGTGTTTTTCTTCGTTTATTTACAAGAAAAAGTATTGCTTTAGGTACATGTTAACGTTGTTATTATGTTGTTCACATGCCTTATTAACGTTGTCTTCTATGAAGCTGGTCAAAACCAAACGCGAAAAGTACGCTAAACTTTAGCTCTTGGCCTAATTCTCGTCAGTATTGCAATTCAATGGAGAATTTTGACACAAAAAAATTACGCAAACTGACTATAAATGTTGAGAAAAATTTCTAGAAATTTGTTTTAGTAGAAGCCTCACGATTTCCAAGCCTAAAGATAAAACAAACTATATTTTTTTAAGGGGGGGGCAGATTTCCGAAGAGGGGGCCATATTTCCTAGGAAATATGGCCCGGGGGGCCAAATTTCCTAGGAAATTTGGCCCGGAGGGGCCAAATTTTCGGGAGGGCCAAATTTCCTGTGACACCGGGGCTTCTTGGCTGCCTTACATGTGGTAACATCTACTAACAGAAAAAACTTGGGTAACAGTTTCCTATTCAAAATATTACACAAGCTTGAACGTGCCGAAAAAAACTTCGCACTTTGACTCCTGAGAAAAGAATTTTCTACATTCCGGAAACATGTTTTGTATTAAATTTTTCAAGTATTGTTGAAAGTTTTTAGCTTTTTTCCTTGTTGAAATGCAGCTATTTAGTGCGCGAAAACAGATGTCTTCTAGGCGGCGTATTTTCCACTCCATACCTTTCGGCCTTCAATTTGGCTTTAAAGATGACAGTCAAGTTGGAGGCCAAGTTATCGTTCCAGTCCTTTTAGAGTTCACAGATTGGATTAAGCCAATGATTAAGCCCTAACTGACCCTTCCCCCGTAGCTGTGCTGTACGTGTTCAGACATTAGTCATCAGGTGGCAGCCAGAGGCGCTGTGAGAGAACCTTCGACTCGACCGATCGATCAGGTTGAGCTGTGTCCTTTGCAATTCAGCTTAGCTCTCAGCTGCGAGTAAGGATGATTAGCGCAGAGGGACTGAGTATTGCAGTCTGCAGAGTAAAGGGACATGGTTGCGTGATTGTTTAGAAAAACAGACGGCGTTTCCCCCGCGGTCTGTAGGTCTAAGCATAGTTACTATGGTCTAAGTTTGGCTATGCCTGATTGTTTCGACGACGTACTGGCAGTTGCTATCACCTGATTGAAGTCTAGTGGCTGTGACAACAGTAGTATATAGTGACTAATGTACAAAACTGTGTTCAAACATGATTTATGTTTATCATTTGGTAATTAGCATACACGTACGAGGTTGAAATTGTCCTTAGTCTCCTTAGTACTACCGTCCGTACGACGGTACGGTACTCATTTGGTATTTCAATTAAAGTTGTCACAAACCATACTGACAAAGTCAAATGTGCAATCTAAAGTATAAGCGCGAAGAGTATAATGGGAATGAGACATTTTATAGGGTGAAATGTCGTGAACAAGTCGTGAACATTTATCGTATTTTTTGCATGTTTGCGTATTGTGTAATAACGATCTTCAACTGTACCGTACCGAAACGTCTGGTGAACATGCGCAGATTGAAAAGAGGTTTATAAATACCATAGTGGAGTTCACTGATAAATACAAGTACTTCTACTTCCGGGTGTATTAATTCGCTTATCAAAATGAAAAAGCTCCTTAGTTAGGCTTTCTAGGGGCGCCTCTGCAGCCACCTTATAACTCACGTCTGATCACGGAGCACAGCTACGATGATGGAAGGGTCAACATTGCCAACCCTGTCAACTTTCCCTGTGGGAGGAAACCGGAGTACCCGGAGAAAACCCACGACTTTCGGCAGAACGTTGACTCCTTCCACATGGATATCATAACGTCCACAACGGGAATCGAACCCACGATGTCAGAGGTGAAAGGCGCGTGCTCTGACGATTGTGCCACCGAACCCCCATGGATGGTTGCACATGAGCGATTCTATTGAATTTGGCCACTTTATTCGCTTTCGCAGTGAGTAAAGCTGCACATGACTTCTACCGTGGATATAAAATAAATGGATAGGAAACTAGCTGACATGACCTGATGTTTTCAATGGGCTGATGTCGTGATTGGATGTTGAAACCACAGATGATAGATTATACCAGATGTCTCACTCAGCCAAAATTGTGTCCGCGATTTTTTATGAGCACGCGTTGGCCGCCATTTTGGCAGTTAGTGTAATCCACGCCTTGAAACGTGAGCAATCACGCATTTTGGCAGTAAGCGCCATTTTGGCAGTAAGTGTCGCACGCGTCATTTGGCGTGATAGCCTCGCGAAAATCGCGGACACGAAAACATAGGGATAGATACACAGTGAGACATCTGGTATAATCTATCATCTGCGGTTGAAACCTAGTTGCAAACAAAATATTCTCAACAACGGCATGTTTAGAGCAAATAAATATAACTACGCCATTCTACGATGAAATCTCTAAGTATTCCCAGTCAATTTTAGTAAATATTTCAAGCACTAAACAGTGAAAAATACATCGCAAATTTCGTTAAAATTGGCGACGCCAATTTCGTATCTACAAATGTAAAAAAAATACAAAACAAAGACGAAAAACGTTTACCTTGAATACTTTGTCGTGGCTTAGGCATGTTTTTAAAACAATTAGACCAGTTTATGCTTCATTTATTACTCTTTTAAAGCGGAAAATATAGCGAAACAACAAAAATGCCGAGAACTTTAATTGGTATATTTGCAATACGCGTGACGTCACAGATTGCAACCAGGGCACAGAATAGGAAGGTATAGCAGAAGCGTAACTCAAGCAAGTATTTGTCCGCATTTTTACAAGCAATTTGTCATCAATCACGCCATCCTGGCTAGTACAACCGGCACTTTGTACCTACCAAAACCTGATAAAAACTTCCGGTTGTACTAGCCAGGATGGCGTGAGCGAGTTAAAATTTTCGTGGACGTAAAACAATAAGGGAACCGACTCGAGTTACGCTTCTGCTGTACCTTCCTATTCTGTGACCAGGGTTGCCAGGTGGTCTGAGCCCGAAAGAGCCAAATGATACGTAAAAGGTAAAACATAGCCAATCCGGCCAAAAGAAGCCAAAATCGAAATTTAGAGTGGGGACTGGGGCTAACCTAATTATACGAACTATATACCCATAAAAACAATCGCTATTAAATACATTTATATTTGACATAGTGACTAAGAATAATTCCAACTCAAATTTTATTTAGTTAACAAGGTAGCAATAAAGACATAGACAGATCCTTAATTAACTTGCGGGCGAACCGCATAAGCCCGGGGAGAGGGTACTAATCCGGATCGGATATTTACGTACATCCGGAATCCCGGATGTGACCGAACATAGCAGAGTTTATAACTAACTATTACTGATGGATGGCAGACTATTTTTGAAAAGTTGCTTATTTCAGTATTAATTCAAAAAGAAGCCAAAAAGAGCAAAAAAATAGAAAGAAGCCAAACGAAATTTTGAGTAGCCAAACGAAGTCAAAAGAAGCCAAAATCGAGAAATTTGGCTCTTTTAACGCCAAACTGGCAACCGTGATTGCAACTAGGTTTAGACTGTGACGTCAGGAAGTTTCCTATCCAGTTATTTTACAATCCATGCTTCTACTCACTGGCGAAGCGAAATTGTTTCTCGCGAAGCCTAATTTATCTTTACTGCGCATGTACAATGTTATTTCCTGCGAAATATTTCGTGGAATCAGACATTCCGTGAAGCGTTCCACTTTCGAGTTTCTAACTCATTTGGAATTTTCCTATACCGAAAACCTTTGCAAATTTGAAGAACTCTTGGCAAATACCTTGAGGAAATTTGCAATGTTCCTATCGATTGTTGCAGTATTCCAATGCAGAGAAACTTCCTTGTAAATTTTCATAACTTCCTGTTTTAATTTCCTGACTTCATGTTCTGTTCCTGGTTCTGTTCCGAGCAGACCGAACATTGTCATTGGTGGGTTGTTTATGTTAATAGCCAATTACAACGCACAGAACAGGAAGTTAGGAACTTTTAACAGGAAATTAAGAACTTCTAAAAGGAACTGAGGAAAATGTAATTGACTTTTAGAAACATTGCGAATTCCCTCAAGGGATATGCAAGGGCGTTTTTCAAATTTGCAAAGGTAATGAGGAAAATTGCAATCAAGTTAGGAACTCAAAAGAGGAACGCTTGACGTAGTTTACCTGGAACTAGTAAAGCTGTCTAATATATCGCCCCCTCGTCGGGCGGAAATCAATCTGCAGGTCATGCAGTTTCCAATTGGCCATTTAACTATATACTGCACATTTCTGCACATATGTTTATTAAATAAATACATTCTATTTTTTAGATTCTTGGTCAAATATTAAGCTACGATTCAGTTTGGCAGTCAAATCTACAACATCCTCAAACTGCGATGGAAAACGAAAACTTAACAGTTAATGCATCCACCACTGAAAAAAGCAACAGTCATTCATATGAAGAAAAACATTGGTTCAAAATAATTCTTTGCGTCATATATAGCATTATTTTTATTCTTGGCATCCTGGGAAACGCTACCGTTTGTTTCGTAATGCATCAGCGAAAGAAAGTGAAAACTGTCACGAACCTATTTATTCTTAACTTCGCAATCTCAGATATAATTTTCGCTGGATCAATTCCTCTAGAATTCCCACTTATTATTGATGATTACAAATGGCCATATCTCTCTTTCTTCTGCAAACTTACACTCCAGTTCAGACTATTGCGGTCTGTGCATCAATTTTTTCCTTAACAGCCCTCAGCATGATCAGATATAGAGCAATAATCCATCCCCTGAAGACACAGGTTTCTCATAGTTACGCGAAGTACATGCTGTTTGGAATTTGGATATTTCCCGCCTTGCTCGTGATTCCTCAAATCGTGACATTGAAGATGAAAGGAAGCACTTGTGGTGAGGAATGGCCGCACCTAACTTACAGACAGATTTACACAACACTATTATTTGTTTGCTTTTATGTTGTTCCTTTAACTATTGTGGTCTTTGCTTACACAGCGATCGTGCGTGAACTGAATAAGAAACGAGACTATCATAATGCTGCTTTGAATGATGTTCGGAATGAAGAAACACAGAAAGTTGTTAGTTTGTTGATTAAAATAACGGTAGTCTTCGCACTTTGTAATCTACCAAGTCAACTCATGTGGTTGTGGTTAGACTTTGGTAATGCAGATGAAATATTTCCTTACTTCTGGGATTTGTTAGCTTCTTTGAATGTATTTATTTTTGCTAACAGTGCATGTAATCCGTTGCTGTACTATATCTTCCATGATAGATTCCGGCAAGAGGTTAACTTGTATTTGACAAAATGTTGTAAAAAGAAGACAACAGAGAGAACAGATGGTAATAACGAGCTACTCTGTATTGCAAAGAACAATATATCAAAAAACTGGACATTTGGAAATGAAAGTCAGTCAAATTTTGTAATGCTTCACACGAACTTTGGTTCAACTGACGTACAGACTTGCACTACTCAAGTATAAATAATGTTTTAGACCGACCGACATATATAAACAATTGTAAGTATTTTGTTGAAAAGTGTGACCACCGACATCAAAAATTCAAAACGATTTGCATAATTATCTATATTACATAAAATTAAAGTAAAATTATATGCATCCTATTGTTAAATTCGCTGGCGTCAACATTTTCACCGGGGCGATTATATAGTATAATTATATATAGGTTTTAACAATTTTTATGAGAGCAGTTACACTTTGAAATAATGGTTGGAGAAAGTTTGATGGGTGGTTTCCTAATATAGCGCTAACGAGTTTAATTAATATGCAAATGCATATATCTATTATCTACTGTCGAGAGAAAATGCTATACATGCGCGCTATACCTATCTCCCTTTACTAACTTATAAATTCATTAACACATCCCTCCTACTGTTTAGAGTGCTGCTGTTTAGTCTATTGATTTCTGTAATTATTCCTTTTAAATTTTCACAAGACCAGAATACGGCGGCCAAATGTAATGACGTTTCTTGTGAAAATGTTTTCCATGGAAGATATATAATGTGGCGCTAATGTACCCCTCTAGATTCCTTTGCAAGGTATTTACCGTCTTTCCCTTTCAAAAAAATCTCTAAAAACCAGAGCAAATAACTCAAGTAGTTCACACATTGATATAATGCTCAGTCCAGCCCAAAGGCCAATTTGACCACCGATATCTGCCAGCAGATTCGCAGTCTGAAAGGAAACAAGAAGAAAAATTTGGTTATACTTTTTTATCGTGACTGCATGGGAATTTGGATCGTTTGATTGAGTGAACTACAGGGGGGGGGGGGGGGG
>CACRXK020005869.1:12789-26733 GCA_902702795.2 Paramuricea clavata
GGGGGGTAGGTTGAACTAGGATTTCTTTCTATATTTCTTTCTTGCACAAGGCAACTGCAAACAAATCATCTGTAATATTTTTTGAATAGTCCATGCTAGCGTAGGTAGCAACAAAAACACCAGAGAAATGCAGATGGATTCAACTACCTGAAAAATACAAGCAAAACTTCGACGTTTCGTTTGCTTGTACTGTATTTTTCACTAGGTAGTTGAATCCATATATCATCTGCGTTTCTCTCTGTAATATTTTGTTGTTACATTGACATTGACAAAGTAAATTGATTCATAATTGCATTCAGAGTGAACTGGGGATGAAGTTGCTTGTAAAAAGTTATAAATGCTTTACAAAATCCTGAATTTTTAAATGCAACAACTTGACAAGTTTGATCCAAATTCTTTTCAGGATACCCGGAAAATGCTCTTCTGAGGCTCTGAATACGCATTTTTCTGGGATAGCCCCAGACCAATTTGGTACACACACACCATAATAACGATTTGCTTTGAGGCCTTGCTAATACTTTATATCATGCGTATTATATCTTTATATATTGTTTCATTATTTTTTATTTAATTAAAAAGATAAAAACAGCGGCTAGTTTACGATACGTTTAATTTTGTTTAAAAACCAGCCGTAGAACTGGCTATCCCCTGGATAAACGTCATAGCGTGCAATATTATTTTTTCATATTACACCAGGTTACGTCAATCGTTAATTGTTTTCACATTGCACCATTGATGTCACAACTCCATATTTGGTCATGCAGCCATTGCATCGGGTTGACGCGACGATTTCACGCTGTGCTAGGCTGTTAGCCAATCAGAAACCGTAAGTCTCTTGAATAAGTAGTAAATTGATTTGTCCAATAGGTGGGTTTCATTATCCTATACATAATACATTGTCGATAGAATTACGGGGAATTAGAAGTCATATGTAGCAAATTAGTAAAATAATTATAGAGAGATATAGTTTTTCTCCTACAAGGTTTACACATTAAGACATAAAAAGTACAATAGTACAAACATATTGTGCCAACCTCGTAGCTTAAACTTTCTTCAATTTGGCTCTCCCTGAATCGTTGGTAGAAAATATTTGCAGTCAAGAAATTACCCCTACAAATATAAAACAATTAAAGAGCATATTGCTAAATTTTTAGAGAGTTTTTATCATTTGTCGAATATTTACAAGTCAGTTTATGGCCTGAACAATATCGTATTCGAACACTTTCTTGAGTATGCAATAATGCGAAATAGATATATAACCGTGCAAAACTCAAGAGCGCACCTCAAGTATAAAAAGTGAAATGTAATTGCTACAAATATATTATTTTCATGGTATAAGAAAATTAATCGCCGAGCAACGACTCCGGAAGCGCCGTTCCGGGCGTCAGCCCAGGGCGTGGGTACTAATTCCGCCCGGCTATTTACACTTGGGGAAAGGAAAGCATTGGCGAAGCCTAAAGTTCATCAATATGATCGTGGGCGCGTGACTATGGTACATGAGTGGACCTCCCACTGATCCCAAAAATATGGCTGTTTCGCAGGAGTACGATAAGCAAGATTTAAATTTCTAAAACATATATTTGGAAAATCGTTTCACACAATGAACTTTGAAGTAATTTTTGATGCTTATGAATTTTGTTGCTTTAACCTTTTGCCTACAACATGCACAACCTCGGTCCCAGGGTACTTTTGAGGAACATACATGCACTGGTTCCCTTTTCAATGAAGCTGTGAGTTTCCTAAATTACCCTGTTTAATTTAAGAAAAAAACATAAAATATAAAAGAGAGTAATTAACTTGAAGACTGAACTGAAGTTACTAAAAAATAAAATTATTTTGTTGTATTAAGTAAAAATATGTACACTTTATCGACAAAACATGTACAGTAAATTTTACGTTAAATCAAAGCTCACAGATACAAAATAACATATCTACAGTACATATTTTGGAAATTCATTGTTGCATGTATATAGTTAAAAGTACTAATCTTTCAACTACCTTTTCCGTTTTGTACAAAATATATATTAAAAATAAAAATTCAACAATTTAAAATTATCGCATTGTTCAACGCCAATTGCTAATACTTCATGTTAAATCAATGTATAAAAATATAGGCGAGGTATAGCTGCATGCATGTATTTCTAGTTAGTAACTGGAAATCTGGCACAGCAATACTGTGACCGAACAACATTGAATGGGAGATGGGGAGGGGGTCATACCTATAAAATGGAACAAAAATATGTTTAGGGGAAAACTGGTGCAAACATTCAGCCGTTCTACAATAAAGCAAGGAGAAAATGTAGTTCATAATTTCCAGTCTTCATGCAATCCGGCCTAATCGTGTAGCTCAGTTGGAAGAGCATGGATCTAGTGATTCGAAGGAGTTTTCTGCTTGCGCGGTCTGCCGAACTAGGATTTAAATATCTCACTCGAGAACTACAGCTAATTCAAAAAGGTTGTCCTTCCAAACTCTAAAACCTTATAATAACCAAATAAACAAAACACTAAGCGCGAAAAGTGCAATACCGGTATGCTCTGCATCGTAAATCTTGGCTTATGCACAAGGATTATGACAATTATTATGACAATTCGGCAAACACTGTGCGTTCCCAAAGCCCTTTTCGCGCTTAGAGTTTAAGGTTTTAAAGGTTTAAGGTTTAGAGTTTGGAAGGACAACTTTTTTGAATTGGCTGTATATATGTACCCCACTCTGCCACTAGAGAGTTTATGTTCGACTTGCGATACCAATACGCCCACCCAATACCGATACTAACAACAGGTCATGCGCATGCGCTCCTCTCGCAAGTCACCACTACCACCGAAGTTGGTCTTGTTTTGGAAGTCGTAGGGATTGTAAGAAAACTCATATAAATCGGATATTTCATAATTTTTCAATAAACACGTAAACTATTTGTTTATTAGCATAGCTTAGCATCGCCTGTCGAGTCATGTTAGTAGTCCGAATTTTAGCTCAGCTGCCGTTTAGCATACCACACATTTTCGGTGACGATTAATGTTTCTATACTTTATCTTTATAACAAAACTGTTAGTGCAAAACTTGTCATCATAAGATTGTTAAAACACAGTAAGGAACGACACCCGCAACAGGCATGAAGTGAGGTAACGAGAACAGGAGGTGATTTCATCTTACTAATAATACATTTATCATATTTCCGCTTATACCAATATATATATAATTATTACAATAAATGACATATATATAAACTCACCTTACGAGGTTAACGTTGTTGTTATAATCTGAATAATTGAAACCAAGTGATCCCAAAACACTTTCCTGAATAAAAAATATTATGATCAACTAATTCATTCAGATTTTGCGATGTATAAATATTTGACTTTTTTCTTACCACTGATTTAGGATATGGCCATTGGGTAAAAGTTAAGCTGCTTTCGTAAAGTGTCTCTCTAAAGTGAAAAAACAGGTTTAACTCATCAGTTTTAACACTGAACGCCGGTTCATGAAATAGAAAAGTACGTTTTTTTCACTAAGGAAAGGATTGATGCATGTGAACGAATAAGTGAATATTTCAGTTTGCATGAACATTCATAACTCATGCATCCACTCGTTCACGTCCATCAGAAGAAAAATATTGCAAGTGTAAACGGGCCCTAAGACTACGTCATGCAGGTACGCCTAACTATACGTTCACCGCACCGTATACGGAAATTAGCCTTTCTCACGAGGGTTCATATTCGCCATTCATATATTCTCATATCAGAGAATTTAGACAATCCAAACAATGTGAAAAGCTGCTTTTTCCAAGTTTTATTTGTAAATTTATCATTACATACACAACTACAGTTATAAATGGTCGCATTCTGCAATGCACACACTCTCGGGCTTGGGAGGAGAGACATAGTTGCCCCAAAATGGCAGATACACCCAGCGTGAGAAAGGCTAATTCGTCGAGTTTCATTTGTTCACTAATTGAATTCATACAGTTAGCTGTACTTGAATTTGCCCAATGAACGGAAAGTGATGAAATGAACGAAAAGTGAAAATCGTATATATAAGCCGAGTTCACCCGCCAAGTGACAGATGTTAATCTAGTTCATTTTAAATGTACATCTGTTGAAAAATAAAAGGATATGCATGACAAAAATGCAGTCACGAATTGAAGAGAATGTCAAAAGAAATATCTTTTATAAAGCCTATCAAAGAGCAAGAAGCGAAGTCAGTGGTAATTAGGACATATTTTAAGGACAATCATACTGTAGGAGGGAGACGCATGCTGTTATAGACCAAGGAAAAGCATTTTAGGTATATCGGCATCGAAGAAGAAATTTGCAGAGTTTGCTACAATTCTTGGACAAAACCCTTCCGTTCCAGCCAATATTGAAAAATTAATGCACATTGACAAAACAAATTTTGTTACCCCCTCCCCCAGTTCAATGTTGTAAACAACGACGAAACAACTTTTGGTAATTTACCATGACACAAGCTCAACATTCAGTGGGGGTAGCGGGGGCTTAAGAAGCGAAACATGATTCAACATGGAATTTATCATAAGTGTATAAGGATGCGGATTTTGTATGGGGATAGTCTCAACCAGTTATGTCCAAGATTGTAGCTTGAAAAGAGCGGCTTGGAATGGCTGTAATGGATTTGAGATTCAGAGTGCCAAAAACGACGAAATAATTAAACTGATAAACACAAACTGAATGATAACATCTCACTCTCTTACTGCACTACTTGCATTGTGATTATGCATTATAGGGTTTTCTCTTAAATTATACCATGGATAATAAAATAAAGACGCATACAATTTTCAAAACTTACGAACATAAATCTGGACAAGTCTTTTCACAAGGACCGTCCGAAGATTTCCAGTTATCAAGGCACTCATCTGAAAATGGAAAAGAATATTTAAAAACGAATGCATTTGAATGGTGCATGTTAAGCATCAACAAAGCAAAGACTGCAATGTTTATGCGTTCTTTTTCGAAGCCAAATGCCAGCCAAGCCGGTAGATCAGTAAAACATCGAACTAACAGCGGATTTTGGTATAAAAAGTTAAGTTTGAAAAAACTGAAGCTAGATTAAAATATACATTTATTATATGGCAAGCATTTGTTTTGATGAATCGCACAAGTTGATAATTTGATTGGCTGCTGACGAGGCAGGATCTTGCCGTATTGCCCACGGGTAATACGCAATTTTTATTGCCGAAGGCGAAGCTGCGACGAGAGGCGCAAAAGTGTCTAAACGACTTTCAAACTATTCAAAACGAAGAATGTTTTCACGACTGACGGTAACCGAAATTGAGCAATCATGACTCACGATATACCCCATCAACACCCTCCGTATAGCAATTCTTACCAACTGTTTGGTCATTTTCATCACAGATTTTTCCCAATGGAGCTGCACCAAAGTAAGAATATTCTGCACAACCACATTGGTTAATCTGAGAAAGTGCATAACAATATTGAAGACACGCCTATGAAAAAATATATGAACAATATTACATTTTTTTGTGTGTGTTGGTGTTATGTAATCAGGTGAATATGATGTTTGTGATGTTACTCTGAGTGTGCATCCAGGCTGGCAAGCTGAAAAGTTTGCTTGACCACGGTGGGAATCGAACCCGCGACCTTTGGGATACTAGTCCAACGCTCTGCCAACTGAGCTACGAGGTCATATCTTAGAATACATTGATATCGAAGGAACTAGACTCAGTTCCGAAATATCACCAACTCGAACCGACTTGACCGCGTAGCTCAGTTGGCAGAGCATTGGACTAGTATCCCAAAGGTCGCGGGTTCGATTCCCACCGTGGTCAGGCAAACTTTTCAGCCTGCCCGGTGTGGATATACAAACAGAGTAACTTCACAAACGTGAGCGATATTGTCAATCAGACATTTCAGAAGGAATTTTAGAAAGAGATTTCTTCATGCACCGCGTTAATTTGTTTTCACAAAACGAACGAGCGAGAACGCAATGAGCGAGTGAGCTTAGTGAAAACAAATTACCAAATGCGGAAACACACAATACAAAAGCGCTTCCCATGAACAGATTTGTTTATTTTATATAGATACGGAGTTTTTCTTTCATTCAAGTCACAAATGTTATGGTACTGGCGGTTTAATTAACTTAATATCATTTTTTATACGTTGACTGCATCTGAAAAAATGCTATCATGACTTTAGGGAGCGGTCATTGTTTATGGGGGGGGGGGCTAAATGGGAGGGGGGGGGTCAAACGACGTTTTACCCTTATAAATAGGGGGAGTTAAAAAAGTTTTAACCTAGAGAAAGGGGGGAGGGGTCAAAAAAGTTTTTGAACTTAAATACCATGTCTAGAGTTCTGATTTCTATAATCACACATAGCATAGATTCACAAATCATAATACTAAAGAGGTAAAGAAGACCCTGAAAATGCCATTTCCAACGATCTAGAGATTCAAAATTTTCAAAATTTCCCTGCTCGGCACCAACAATGGTAGCGCCTCGTGGGACTCGGTCGGGCACACTAAGTTTAACAAGCTTCCTACCCCCAGCTGAGTGATCCAGTTGTGGTATTTACATAAACATACCATGCAAGTACTTAAATTAACTGATCAGATTCAGTCTATCAAAGTACAATGTAACGCTGTATATCCAAAACTTTGTTTCAGAAAATGTTCACATTTCAGTCCTAGGGGTGGAAAAATACAAAACATTTTCTGGGGGAGAATACCGCCAGACCCCCCTACTAGTACATACGATACCACACCAAACTTTTTGTCAGCAACAACCATCTGTCATCTCTCCACACTCAGTATAGTATGGTCCCTTTTTGTAGATGCCAACCCCCAGACAAGTTCTTAAAAAAAGCCCTGTGTTCATTTCGCTGTCTGAAGACGGGCCATGGGTTAGGGTTATGGTAGGAAAATTGTTGCATTGCACAATAGTAACACATATTTAATATATATATTTTTAATCATATATGGTTGAATCATATTCACGAGGGTAAAACATCATGAGCTAGATTAAACACATTGTCCTGCAACGCACACCTGTTTCATTGCTGTTAATTTTTCAATCCACACTGGGGGGGGGGTCAGAAACGTTTCTACTTGTATGAGGGGGGGGGGCACAAAAAGTTTGCCTTCAGTCTGGAGGGGGTCAAAAAAGTTTTCAATCCTTATTTTCCCCATTTACCAACCTCCCCTCCCCATAAATAATGACCACTCCCTTATGTAGTGGACGATATAAATTTTTAGTTCTTAACTGAAAGAGTCGACTTGCACACTAAGAATATAACGTAAATGATCCAAGCCCGGACATGCAATGCATGCACTAAACATTACGTGAAATTATTACGGGAGACTGGGATCGGGGTGACGTAAATCTTAAAGACTCATTATAAGTCAGTGGTGAAGCTAGCCATATAACCAACAGGTCATGCTTTGTAAATATTTATGAATGATTTGCATAATTCAAACCCAGGGGCGTAGGAACCGGGGGAACCAGGGGGGGGGGGGGCAAGTTTTAAAAAACTTTTTTCAGTGGCAAAGTGCCCTTCTGACCACGTGAAAAATGTCGTTGAGATCGCCGTTTGCCTCAATAGCCTTTCATTTATGATTGCAAAGTTAGCTATACATAGGACGATTTTTGGTTTTATTGTGTCTGGCATTTTTTGGTTGCATGTATTGTATCTGGGTAGTGCATGCATAATATGCATATTATTTGCCCGCACATATGAATATAACCTAACCATCTTTGTATCAATTACCTGGATACTGTATTCTGCACCAAATTTTAGCCAAAAAGGGTTTCTTTCGTCTAACTGTCCATTTGTTCGACAACTGCCGTTGTTGAATCTATCCAGTCGTTTAATATGAATCTACAATAAAACGTGCAAAATGTCAGATGAGAACATTTTAGATCATTCTTATACGTGCCCAAAGTGCTCAAACGACCACAGGGGAAGTGAGCTTTGCAGGGGGGGGGGGGTGAATAGATTTTCGGATCGTCGGATTTCACAGAAAATTGTTCGGATTTCGGATCTGGTGAATATTTTACACGGATTTGCGAATCTTATTAATACAGCGGATTGCGGATTTATCTAATATTTTGACTCGGATTGCGGATTTAGCTTGCAATTTAGTTCGGATCCTTGATTGTGACTTCATAGTAGAGCTTTTAGCGGATTCAAAGTTAGACAAGACCATTGTCGGAACGCGGATTTTGCTTCAAATTTGGGCGGATCGGCGGATTTGTATACCCCTATTCACCCCCCCCCCCCCTTTGCATTATCGCTAATAAAGACATCCACTAACAACTCCACAGAGTGCTCAACAACACCGAAGTTTGTTAACATTCTCAGGTTTAAAAATTACTTTTATTCATATACATGGTATAATTTACACTGTAGTACGGTCATATTTACCCTCTTTAATGCGATTTCATTTTGAAAACCTGGCGCGAGACTTAGACTGTTGTAGATAGGAAATGGCATTTCACCAGGTTCAGTAATGGACACTTTAACTCCGGCATCTGTTGTCAACTGAGGGATGTATTCATCTAGCTCAATATTCAAGACTAATTTCAACCCTGTAAATCAATTCAATTAAGATTTCATGATATTAATAAAACATTGATTCAATTTTGACTACATGTTACAATATCACAAACGTATATGGAACAGTGGCCTTATAGCTAGAAGGCCTTGTTGCCTGTGTTACCACGCCCAAAAACTGATGAAAAAAATCCGGCAAAATAAAACGAAGGTGCATGGCTTCATTATTTATGTAAAGCTGTGTGCCGGTGTAGACAGAATTTCACTCTTATTTTTGGTTTTAAATCGGGTTTAGGATGATTTTGCATCTATACTAAACCAATTATTTATCGCAAATTTATTTTACGCGAGTTTTAAAACCACAGTAAGGTCCTAAACAAACGAGTCAGCCCGGTTAACCGGGCCAGCTCGGCACCATGTAATCAGCCCCTAAGTCGAGAAAATCAAAGTTAAAGTTTATGTAAATCAAGGGAAATCTCTATCATACATAAAAAGATACGACATGAGCAATCAGGTTACAGATTCATGTCTCGCTGTTTATGAATGCCGAGCCCTATACTTGCTTACCCTGATTTAAACGCTAAACGCTGACCCTAACTCATGAACAGCGAGACATGAATCTATAACCAGCAATCACCTGCCTCATCCCCGGGCGCTATAGAAAGATTTCATATACGAGCCACTACATAAAAGGTTTACATGAAGTAGTGCGTCATTATAGGCGCGCAAAGGGGGATGGGATATGAACCTGGATATGAACATAAACCCCCGCGCTACTTCTTTGTCGCGATGCACTACTTCATGTAAACGTTTTATATATAGTGACTCGTAATCTGAAACCATTGAAATATTTTTATAGCGCCAGCTGGGGACGAGGTAGCCTGCATGGCAGGCGGTCTAATATTGCTCAATTTTAGGAACCGCCTGCCATGCAGGCTAGGGACGAGGCAGAGCAATCACTCTCGTATATCCGCCATCAATCTCGTACCAGAGCAATGCCTGTGCGCGGGCTAGGATGGCATTGGCTCTGGGGAAATTGAATTTTTCCTGTGCTGTGATTGGTTTAACGTTTGTCAATCGTGCATGCCGACAAAGAACCGGAACCCCTAAATTTAGGGGTTCCGGTTGTCAATTTCCCCAGAGCCAATGCCATCCTAGCCCGCGCACAGGCATTGCTCTGGGTACGAGATTGACCGCCAAAGTCCAGAGTATATATGTCAATGGATAAAAGTCATAAAACACGTACAATGGCGCGAGCAAGTCGCCACTCACCGGCCGGGTTTGTTTATATAGCAGTTCGTTTTGTTTTCGAGGTTCTTGTATAAGGGATTTGTGTGGATTAATATATCGAACCACCTTAAAAACTAGCATAGGCATAGCCAACGTATAAATTCGTATGAAAGGCTCTATGCGTTGACTATACTAGCAATGGCTTAATACATAAATGCTTTTTGTCATCACAATTAGGCTACCGTGGTTACCAAACACCTTAAATACAAACATCTACGTCAAGTGTTGTTCAGTTTGAAAATTTGTTAAGAGTGAAGTGAAGTTCATTTCCCCAGCTGAGAAAATTATAGTAATCTTATTTCCGTTGGGATCAGTTACTCCAGCCATGGGCATTGTATACATGCATGCCGCAATAATATAGTCTAATGAATTTATTGACATTGTTTATAGTACGTGCTCTACATATCAGTCAGCCGTCAGTTTGAATAAAGAAATCAGCATAATACTTACTAGTCTCGTCAAATCGTCTCTTCAGACACTTGTTTTTTTATATAGGCTTCTACGCCTATGGCACAAATCAATACGGTACATTCAGACATTATGAATAAATCGGATTATATAATATATCATTATGTTTGTATATTAACATAGAACCTGCCGTGGATACGTCTATTATGCAAGACAGAGTGGATTATTCAATTAAATTGATATAAAATTATTTTATCTAGCAACCAATGTCAAGACAAGCATAACCCGCCATTCAATTCAATTGTGAAATTTGACTCAAGTCAAGAAAATACCGATTATATAGTTTATTAAATTGTTTATTCTAAAATTCATCAGCTTCAATAGACAATATGATAAATTATTGTTTATACAACACGAAGTTCAAAAAACATCTACATGGCCTAACCACCAGCTCCATTATAACGTTCTGTATAAGTCTTCTTTGCTCACGGCATTTTTTGTAAAATTTCAAACCACTTGGTTAATTGCAGTTAAAGGCCCTCTTACCTTTGTATATCTTCTTCTTAAGCAAGGAATACGTTTATAGTCGTTACGAGTTTGATCGAATGAGATGTCTTTACGACTTTATTTATGTTAAATCCACATTACTGCCACGATTGTGAACATGACTAATATCGGTTGTAGCCTGATTACACAATATAACATCCTGGCCGTCTCCTATTTTCGTCTTTCTTGACTATGTAGGCAGATTCTGCTCGCCTCAGTGATTTACTCACGTCATTTGCATACAATCTCCATAATAGTTTCCTGTTTTGCATAATGATGTAAACAAACGAACGAAATATCTGTAACATAAGGCAACAAGGAAGATGAGCTCATGATACTCACAAAGACTTCAAAGCGGCAAGAACGTTTTAGCAAGTTTGTCATGAAGCCCATGCGTATCCGCACCCATGTATCTGGATGTGTTCGCGAGTTGAGGTCATATTAAATATGAAAAGGTTTTAAGTTACAAGTTGTTGAGTTGACTTCGTCAGACTTGTTGCAAGTTGCGAGCACTGTATAGAAGATCAACTACGTGAAGGCCTTTTTTGTATTTGTCAGGTAGTCAAATCTTCTATTTTGAGTCCTTGCTATCTACGCTGGCACCCACCGATCCAGATTGTTTCAATACACCTTTTCGATAATTACGTCACACACACTTTTTGGTCTTGGAGCCTCGCTCTCATTAGCAAATTATGCAAGGTGATTGGCTCACGATTCATGAGAGCGAGACTCCCAGTCGAAATGACGTAATTTTCGAACGGGTGTTTTAGTCAGTTTCAGGAATATTGATGTTGTCTGAACACGAGTACATCATTGTTTCACTGTCATATAAGACTTTCTTGAACTAGTTGCAAATGTAAAATGCAAGTCCGTTTGTAATGCCATTATGGCATCATTCAAATATTCAATGCAAATATGCAACACTTCACCGATGAGCGTGACTCATCCAAAATAGGCACACACAAAAAAGGTTACGTGCTCAGAATGTTTAGTTTCGTAGCAAGAACGGATTTAATATTTTAGCAAGAATTCAAATTAAATAATTTACTTTAAATCTTAAACTTTTCAACAAAATACATGCAAAATACATATATTTTACAGTGGCAGCTTGGGGAATGGAATGATGGTATGCGGAATAAGTGCGGAACACTGATCAGTGTTGCGGAATGGCATGCAAATTTCCATTTTTTGTGACAATTTTAGTTCACGACATTTCTGTGACATTTTTGTGGCTATATGTGGTCGGTCAAAGCTGAATTAGAATAGAAAAATGCATTTGTCTTAAATCTGGTTTCCATTTCAAGTCGAACAAGACCGAAAGGCTTATTAGAATGCACATAAAAGATTATTCAATAAACCTGTCTATAATGTCTATATATTATGAATTCAAAGTGGTCAAATTAAACAGCAAACAAAACACCAGAAAAGTGCATCATATCCCAAAGCCGAACACGACTTAAGGCCTGATTCCACGAGGCGGAATTTTTCGACCGAAACGAAATTTCTCTTTGTCTTTTTACAATTAGTTCTGCTCGAGAGCTCTGAAACAAAGAGAAATTTCGATTCGGTCGAAAAATTTCGCCTAGTGGAAAACTGCCTTAAGTCACGACATTTATAACGAAATGAAAACCAGGCTTGAAAGATTCCTTGGTGATATTCGAAAATTCGTCGTCACAGGTATTAACCTGATCAGGCTGCATCGGCCCATCTCAGGAGCTCACTGCCAGTTCAGCCAACAAGACATGTACAAGTATAACCTTTCACGGTTTTTTCAACCGTTGAATGGACCTGATACATTAGAGAATTTAAAAAGTAAAGACCCTTAAAACTTGTAAAATTGCAAAGTTTGGTAGTTATATAATGTTTATTGAAGATGTAGCACAAGAAAGATAGTTTCAAAAATTGCGTTCGCATGCCATTCCGTGATCCATCCGCCTTTTACGTACATTCACCAGACACCGACCCAGCAGAACTTGTCCAAAGATAAACTGTAAACGGACGTATTTGGATAGGAATATATTTTTACGAGAATGCGTGCTTGTATGCTTACTCTTCAAAAGGTAATTAACATTGAATACGATATTAATCAACATGACACTACGACTACAACAGTTATTACTCCAACGTCGCCAGCCAGGCTCTCTACTTTCGCTTCCCTCCCACGTGTTTGGGAGGGAAGCGGAAGTTCAGAATAAAGATGCATACAGAAGGGCTCGCACATGTCGCATTAAACGCATGTTGGCTGCCATTTTCCTAGCCAGTCAATGACATTGTCTGGCCAATAAACACACTGTACTGGCTGGCCAGTAAACTGCATATTTTTGCATAAAAAAAACGAGGATACGTTGCACCGCTGAGTGGTCCTTCTGTGACTGATCTTTATTCTGTGTTATTACTCTTAGCTACGTTTCCCCGCTGTCGCCGCCCCTGGTTAAGATGCACATAACATTGCTAATAGCCAACCAATGGCACGTACCTTCTCCATCCCCAATCGATACTTGTCACGGGTATGAAAAGGGGGAAACTTTACCTACACTAAATAAGCGAAGCAGAAAGGGGATGGTCCCAGGAGAAACCGGTTCCCGGGGGATGTGGAACCCACGTGGATGGAACACGAGGCGTAACAAGCAGCGAGAAAAGCAAATGGGTGGGAACCTCGAAGCAGCCGATCGCGAACGCCTCGTTAAGTTGCTAACTCTTCTATGTATTCCCTATACAGGGTGTATCAAAAAAAGCGCAACCTCGGAATGTCCCAAGAAATCGACATTATTTTAAAGACAAAAGATTTTAGGCGCCTGGGAATTTAAAATAGCATAACTGTCAAAATTACTGCACACGCGAGTGCATAAAGCAAAATTTATGCATTTATTTAATGCACAACAACAGTAATATGATCTATTAGCAATTCGATTTCAATTCTCAGGGGCCTAAAATCTTTTATGCTCAGTGGCGGCGCCAGGCTTCCAAATTTGGGGGGGCATTTGAGGGGCAAACTCAAATTTTGGGGGGGCAAGATAGAATTTTTAAAAAGGTCGCCCCCCAGGAAATTCGCCCCCCCCCCCTCAAAACGTGGCGATATTCCTAGGAATATTGCCCCCGGGGGCGAATATCCTAGGAATATCGCCTCCCAGGGGGTGGGGCGAATACCCTAGGAATATCGCCCCTTTTTAGGACATTTC
>CACRXK020005870.1:0-26733 GCA_902702795.2 Paramuricea clavata
ATCTGATGTTACGAAGCACAGTCATAATCGCCATTGTCAATGATCATAATAACTTCTTTATGGGTATTGTTTCATCCTTCCAGACTTTTCTTGCAAATTAAAATCATGTATGTCACTACTTACTTTGCAGTAATTGCAAACCACAAGGATAATTTTAATGTGTTCAATGACGGATACAGCCAATTCAAAAAAGGTTGTCCTTTGCAAACCTTAACTCTAAACCTTCATTAACCTTAAACTCTAAGCTCGCAAAGGTTAATGGGAGCATAAGTTTCATGCAAGCTTAGTGCTTGAATATTGCAGCTATTTGTGAATGAATTGTTCTCGTAATGAGATATTTATCTTGTCTCAAAGAAATGGGCCCCAAATATGCTTTCAAAACTGATTAAGTGATGCTCCCATTATGCTTTGCACGCTTAGAGTTTAAGGTTCAGTTTAATAGAGTTTAAGATTTGCACAGGACAACCTTTTTTGAATTAGCTGTATATCAGATTCCCACGCCTTGAGTGCTATATTATGCACGCGGACAAAAAATCCCTGGAGGGGCCCAAGCAATTTTACCTCCTGCGCTATAGTTAGAATAGAGTTGTTTTATAATGTACGTGAAAAAGTATTCGGACTCATAGGCGTACCGGGCGGGGGGGGGGCGGCATCCCCCCAGTTTTTTGGGGCAAATTCAGTAAATTTTGTCTAAAATTTGGAAAATTTGTATTATGTTCCGAAAAATATTGGTTGTCCGGAAAATTTTTTTGACCCCTAAAATGGTACACTGACCGAAAATTTTTTTGACGACGGGGGGGGGGGATTCGCCAAAATAATTTTTCCGGAAAAAATTTTTTGGTACTAGTCGGGCAGAATCCGAAAAGTCGGGCAATTTTCTTTCCGCCCCCCTAATTTTTTCCTTCCGGTACGCCCATGTTCGGACTCCCACGCTATCCATGCATAATAGAGTGCAATGAACGTTTAGGGGAGGGGGGGGGTGGTAAATTCTAGATAGAGTCGGTAAAGTGGAATTTTTGGGGCAATTCAACTCTAGTTAATCACAAACGAATCCAGAACATTTAAAACATAGAAAGATAAAAAATTTCCATTACAAGAAATGATAATGTAATGCATATATGCTTGTGCTGGTCAGAATTTCTCCAAGGGGACCCCAATATTTTGCACTTTTTAGAAGTCCAGCCTTTTTTGCTAAGCAGCATTCAACATCTGTGACCTAGCGCTTCTCAAGGCTAGGATTGCTATAACTGTATTAGCTGAGCACGAGTGTACCTTTATGTCGTGTGACATGTGTACAAAGTCGTCTGTCGTGAGTAAATTCCGTCACCCATTGTCGCTAAATTAAACTGATTAGCGAAAAGAATATTTTTTACCAATGTGAATTTTAAGGAAGTGACCATGACCGGATCTAACTTGCCAACGTTTTTTGTCGTTTTTCAATTTTCTTTTTATCATCATGCTAAAATGGCATCAAGTCACATGCTGAGCGATGAGCGTGGATTTTGTTCACGAACTTTTTCAAGTTTGTGCAAAAGAAGTGGCGATAACATATTGCTCAATATAGCTCATCAATAAAAGTCTGCCAAATTTACTCAATTTAGATAAATTTGTTAAAACATTATTTAACTATGGTTAAAATAACTTGAATTTTGGACTCCAAATACGGTAAATATAATATCAAATTACATTGTTGTTATATTGTCGCGAGGGCGTAAATTCACATCGCTCAAAGTGTGACTGTATGCCTTTCGGTGCTCGCCAGGCAAGTGCTGGGTGGTCACTGGCTGGGTGCTCACTTTATAGCTCCGTTATAGCTCCGTGGGTCGAATAGTGATCGAATCCCTGAAGGAAGATTCCGTGACCTGCGAACAGGTGCTTACGATTAGGGGTTAGGGAAATTTCGGAGTCGAGTACGGGTGAGGTTCCAGTTTTATTATTAGGGAGTTCAAGATGCATCAAATCTGCGACGCGGACGCGACTAAAAAACAGTTGGAAATAATTGGAGACTAGTTTTACTTTGTTTTACTCGTGTCCCTGGCTTTGTTTACCAACAACAATCCATAGTTTTTACCCGTGATGACTGGAAACGAGCTCGTGTAATTCCCATTTATAAGGCCGAAGACAAACGTAAATGTGAAAATTATCGGCCGATTTCAATCTTGCCAATCGTAAGTAGAGTCTTTGAAAGAGAGGTGTTCAATTAGGTGTATCGTTATCTCTCTGAGAATTCTTTGCTGTCTAGATTTCAGTCGGGATTCCGCTCTAAACACTCAACATTACTGCTCTGATACAAATGTTCGATGACTGGCTACAGAATATGGATAACGGTAATTTGAATTGTGTAGTATTTCTTGATGTTCGAAAAGCATTTGATTCTATAAATCACGAAATACTACTACACAAAATGCATGACTATTTTGGTATATCCGGTATACAACTGAAATGGTTCGAGTCTTATTTGAGTAATAGCGAACAACAATGTATGGTTAATGGCCAGGTCTCGTCACCTAACAATATTATATGTGGAATTCCACAGGGCTCAATTTTAGGGCCCTTATTGTTTTTATTGTATATAAACTATATGCCTAAATCTTTGAAATATGTTACTCCATCTATGTATGCGGATGATACAGAAATTTATGCATCCTCCAAACATTACGATGAGCTCGTAGCAAACTTAAACTGTGACCTTGATAATGTTCGTAAATGGATGTTACAAAATAAGCTCCAAATTCATCCAACTAAGACCAAATATATGTACATTGAATCCCCTTATAATATAAAAAATAAAACCTCAAGTAACCCCATTTTAATTAACAACATACCAGTGCCTAGAACTGAAACCTGTACATGCCTGGGCGTTAACCTGGACGAAAGGCTTACATGGGAAAAACATATTGACGAGATCTGTGCCAAGGTAGGGGCTGGAATTGGGGTTATGAGAAGGATGAAGCCCTTCGTTCCTCTAGAAACACTAAAACTAACTTACAATGCCATTGTGCAACCGTATTTTAATCACTGCAGTCCCCTTTGGGACAACTGTGGAATTGGTCTCAAGGATAAGCTTCAAAAATTCCAAAATCGCGCTGCGAGAGTGATATCTGGGTCCACCTACGATACTCGATCAGTTCATGTGCTTAATACGCTATGTTGGGAAACTCTGGATCAAAAACGTAACTACACAAAATCGATCTTTATGTATAAGATAATTAATGGTCATGCCGCCCCCAATCTAAAACAATCCTTCCGATTGCACCGTGAAGGTGATACCTTGCATGACCTTAGAAATTGTGCCATACCTAATTTTAGTGTGTAATGCGGATAACCAATTTGTGCAGTGATAAAAGTAAAATGTGCAGTGATAAAATGTAAAATGTGCAGTGATAAGATTTGCTTTGATAAGTTGTAATTAACACAAGAAAATGAGACAATGTCAATGAGCAGAAAAACTGAACTAATCCGGCGAAACATTTTGAATGAGTATGATTTAAATGAAATTGAAATGATGACTGCCAAATTGTCGAACGTCCGCACTAATAACATACTTATGGTTTATCAAAAGAACAAAGTCTCTCACCAAAGATCTCTTCATGGGTTTGGAAGATGGAGTGAATGATACTTAAGATTTTATAATTACTGTATAATTTTCAGAATTCTATAGAATGTCCCGCGCATTGCAGGAGATGCCCTTTTATAGTGCCTAGATTACAAAATTGTCTGTGGGTGCATGTCCCTGGAACTACTCTAGAGATTTGTCACACCAAAGCCCGTAAGCCGCCTTTCATTTGCCAAGAGGAAAATATTTATTTTCTTCAGTCATGTTATTATGAAACTAAGCTGTCATAGATAGTCGTAACTGCAGGTGCTGTCAAGGCCGCCCAGAGGGGTGCAATTTGCCCTGGGACCGGAGTTAAAGGGAGGCCCAAATAAAGAATTGCAGTGAAACACTGAAATGTACCACATAGATATAACTGTCAACTAGACTTCCAGAATGCAGGATTTGGCCATTTCTGGGACCTCATGTTAGAACATGGAATCACGAGAGCCCCCAAGTCAAAGTTTGTCCTGGGCCCCCAAATTTCCCTGATTGCTTTGCAGTGTATGTTCGTTTTGGCATTTTTGAATATAAATTGTAGCCTGCTCTGTTGTTACACATTTTAAGGGTGTGTTCAGAATTTTCAAGGCGTGCTTCTGCTCGGCTAAACTTTGCACAAAATTAAAATGTGCAGTGATAAAAAATTCTTAAAATTAGGTATGAATCGTGCTACCGACTTGGCACTTCCAAAACCTAAAAGAGAATTCGGTAAAAGGAGTTTTAAATACAATGGAGCTATCCATTGGAATAATTTACCTATTAAAGCAAAAAATGCAAATACCATTACCACATTTAAAAGGATTTTAAACTCGCAGCGAGTTGAAGCTGACTCACCTTGATAAACGATTATTTTAAAATAGTTTAGTTTCAATGTATTTTTCTGTATTTGATAATCCTTCTGAGTAGTCCTTGTATTAATCTGTAATTCGTCTTAGTAATTTGTGACTGTATTTTATTTTGTACTTGTAAGTAATATCTTTAATGTCTATCATAATTTGTAAGTAGCTTCAGTTTATGTATTTTGCAATACACGCCCCTCATGAAAACCAGCGAACGCTGATGAGGCTAGCGTGACTAAATAAATGATTATGTATGTATGTGAAGTGAAACTGTGATAATAGCGGTAGTTTCTTGTCACGTCCGCGTCGTAGATTTGGTGTATGCTCCCTATTATGTGAAACAACCGCTGGCTATGCAAATGCATGATCAAACCAAATACACAGCAAAAAACGCCGAGACCGTTGCTCAACAGGACTGAACAATGTTTTGCTGCCCACGTTGTTCACACTTGTCAACAATATTGAACAATGCTGTTGAGCCTGAATCGGGTGTAACAATATTGTTCAATATTGTTGACAGCTATGAACAATGTGGGCAGCAGAACATTGTTCAATCCTGTTTTCATCAGTATTGCATCAACCTGAGCGTTTTTTGCCGTGTAGGCAAAGCTCTTATTTTTTTATTTTTATATTTAATAAAATGACTTTGATGCAGAGGCGTAGCCACTAGCCAGGGCTGGGGGCCCCGCCCCTCCCCCCCCCCTGGCAAAATGTTGGGCCCCCTCTGATAAAATGTATTGTATAAAAAAGGGAATTCTTGATTATATATATAGCTTCATGCTGTCATGCAATAATGCAAAAATTCTGTAGAATACATGCTTTGCTGCGCATCAGTGTGAAATCTAAAATCTTGTTCGCTTATTTGCGGCCGACACAGCTTATTGAAACACATACCTTTTATAACCCTAATTATTTCAATATGTATTAAATGAGGGTTAGATGAAGTTTAAACAAATCTGGTTTTCACATGTGCAGTGGTGCCGTGGCCAGGGGATAATGCCCCCCCCCCCCCTATTGTTGAGACCCGTCGGAAAATTGTCAATGTTGTCGGAATCTTCGTGGTGAAGCATCGGAAAAAGTGCTATGGAAATCGAAAAAAGTGCTACGAAAGCAATTGTAATGTTATTGTCCGGAAAAATTTTTTACCAAAAAAGTTGGTGACGGGAAGGGGGAAATTTTAAAATGTCGTTGTCCGGAAAATTTTTCCTTGGCCCCACCTGGGTTTTTGCTGCCCCTCCCCCTGACCAAAAATTCTAGCTACGCCTCTGCTTTGATGACTGTCTTAAACTTAAATTGTTTGTTTCAATGAGTTATTTTTATGAGCGAAAACGTTGTCAAAAGAGGCAGTAGAGGTATTAAAACAGATTGAGTAACATTTGTGTTTTGTTTGGCAACTCAGCGTGAATTTTCTTTGTCATTTACAAAAACCACAACCCGGCTCTATTTTGCTTTCTTCTCAGTCAAATATCGCGTCTTTTAAATAAATTTAATTAAAATCTAAAACTGACTCCAACAGAACACCAGCATCCAAATTTTTATTGAAATTTCTTCTATTTTTACTCGGAAAATAATTAAAGGAAAATATACACGTTCAGTGGACCGCGCAAGTAAGAGGACTGAATCTGACGCACATATAGAAAAATCAACACTGCGGACAAACGTCCGCGAAAGACTGGCAATAGTATTGTCTTCACGGAGATCAAGCAAAAAGTTTAAAGAAAATTACGAGAGTTTAAACTCAGCAAAACATTGTCTTGACACAAGAAAAAAGCGGTGAATTAAGATCCCTACCTTATAGCTTCCACCGTTTCCTTATAGTAAATGCTGTACTTTTTCTGTATTTAACTCTTATTATTTTGGCAGACATTTTCCCCACCATTTCCGTCTACTCGCGCATGAGCTTTAGTTTACGTTTGACCGCGGTGTGTTGGAAAAAACAGAAATTGATTACTCTTGCATCACCTGATAACTGAGGCACTGAGCACTTGTTGATCGTTTTCTTGTAGATATTCTGACAATCAAAGAGCTCAAGATGCGATCAACATTACGTTGTTTCATTGGGGAATCCACGGTTGGATCGTTTATGCTGTTGTTGGCTTGCTGATGGCATTTATTGCATACAGAAAGGGACTTCCCATGACAATACGTTCCTGTTTCTATCCTCTCATTGGTGATAGAATCTATGGCTGGATGGGTGACCTTATTGACTCGCTCTCGGTTATTGCCACCATGTTTGGAGTATGCACTAGTCTCGGTATTGGCGTTATTACAATCAACTCAGCATTGAATCGTATCAATTCAGATATTGAAGAGAACACGGACAATCAGATTATTTGCATTTGGATAATCACAGCAATTGCAACAGTCTCAGTCGTGTCTGGCCTAAAAATTGGTATCAAATATCTCAGCCAAATTTGCTTCACCCTCGGTATGTTTCTAATGACGTTCGTCTTCTTTTATGATGACACTTGGTTCCTGCTGAATGTCTATGTTCAAAGTATCGGGTATTACCTCCAGTATATCATTCAACTTGGATTTCATACAGATGCGTTCGCACAGCTCGGAAATGCTCCGGATGGAAAACAAGCCCCAAATTGGATGGATGGCTGGACAATCTTTTACTGGGGTTGGTGGATTGCTTGGTCACCATTCGTTGGTATGTTTATCGCAAAAATCTCCCGTGGAAGAACGGTTAGGAATTTTATCAACGCCACTCTCACTGCTCCCATCTTTTACACCTTTCTCTGGTTTTGCATCTTCGGAGGAGCTGGTCTACGAATGGAACGTGATGCTGCTTTAAAAGGGATCAACTGTTCTTCAGTGTTGGGAGGAACAAATGCAACCGAAGGTCTTGATAAACTCTACAGACTTTCATGCAGAAAGCAAACACAGATGTATTTCGACGTCCTTGACCAATATGGCGAAAATCTAAGTGGCTTTCTTCGCGTTGTATCATTAATTGCAATGGTCCTTTACTTTGTGACAAGTTCGGACAGTGGTTCGTTGATTATTGATTGTCTTTCAGCTAATGGCAGTCCGGAGCCCCCAGTACTTCAACGTATCTTCTGGGCATTAACTGAAGGAGCTTGTGCCACAGCTCTTCTCTACACTGGTGGATCAAAGGCGCTCACTGCTCTACAGACTGTCTCTATTGCTGGTGGGTTGGTCTACACGATTATTCTGAATTTCATGTGCGTGTCTCTTTGGAGAGTTATGAAAGAGGAAGCAGGAGATAACGACCCCGATGCTCGTCACTTTCCCAGCAGCATTTATGCTTTCTTCGACTTCGGGTCAAGCGATAAATTCATCAACGTGATCGTCACCACATTTGCACCCTGGTGGCTGGCCGGCAAAGCAGCTGGTAAAGTCTATGGCCAAAATCCATGGCCACACATGCTTGTCCTTGGCTCGTTGTTCTACGGTTGGATCGCATTGCTTATCTTGGAAGTTCTGGAAGACGGTCTCTCGTATATTGGTTGGGTTATTCTCTGTGGATTCTTTGCCTATGTCACTGGAATACGAATCCACGTTCGTGCACGTTACGGAATCAGTGGTACAATGAGCGAAGATGCAATTGCTGTGGTATTCCTGTATCCGCTTGCCATTGATCAGATCTACGAAGCAGTGCTACTGGATGGCAACTATTCTGGAGGAAAAAGACCGCAGCCGACACCCGTTGATATTGGTTTGGATAATATGGGCGAAAAAAATTACGATTCTAGCAACGGACACACTAAGGCGGGCGAGAGTCAGAACACTCCGTTTTAAATATTCTTTAATATTTATCTATATAATTTTTCACTAGCTTTTTATAATACATCGTTAGACCCTGCACTTAGATAGAGCTGATGCGAAAGGTACCATGGGGAATGGCGCGCGGCATACAAACCACTATACTGAAGTTGCCTAAACGTATAAAATATTTCGACAGTTCTCTTCAAAATGATTGATATTGGCACGATTTGATAGTTTAGCATCATATTTTTATTAATATGATTTAAATTAGAGCCATTGTCTATTAAATACTTATAATTTGTTATTGATAGGCGTGGTTGATTTAAACGAAGACAAATTTGCAGTTGTATTTTGGGGTCACAAATCACTACAAAAATAAATGCAGTCAAACTTTGATTTCACCTCTATTTTTACAAAGTAAACCGATCAATATCGGTTATTTCAGTGCAAAGCAAAACAATTTTAAAACAGCTCATTTCAAATTTTAGAGCTATCCACTTTATTCCGATTTAGAATTGTCCCCAACATTATTGCATTGACAAAGTAACAAATGCTCAAATCAGAATGTCGTTATCGTATCAACCTGAGTCGATATATTGCCGAACTATTTATTCATGCAACAAATGTCACAACTGCATACATGCCGCGAAATTTCATATCTTGTAAGAAATCGAATAGTCCTTGCAAGAAATATGGAACAAAATCCCCTGCATAGCACTATATTCGCGTCCACCCATGGTCATGCATACCGTACTTTTCGTAATGGTTCTCATTTGCAGTATACTATATATACACCGTATACGAGGCATCAATTGCAGTAGTATATATATAAAAATTTTATACACAATCCTGACATAACATTTGTATACATTCATGTACATTATAACAAACTGATTGAATTATGTGATTTCCGCATCTGTGCAGTGTTCATTCGTTCTGCACGTTCACCATTCGCAGTTGTTTTTGGTTCAGTTTGTGACTGACTCGTACCATGCTGCATATAGGCGATTGAGAGGAATGGACTATAGAAACGCCATTATTAATTCTGTGTTAATTTGAAACTCAAAAATTACCTTAAAGTTCCATACAGTGCAAGGTCGTTTTGTCTGCCGGCTTTGTTGTACGTCTACTATATATGTACAATAATAGTCCAGGGTCTTTTTAGTTACAGGGTTGGTACTGACAGGTTGCAAGCCACCGTGGATTTCGCGAATGCTGACAGGTTATTGCATTGACAATTATCAGTCCATTCCTCTCATGCAATTATGTATCTCGTACCCAGTCGTTTTAATTTTATATTATTATAATACATATAAATCAGTGGACTGAGTTTTTAGACGCAACATTTAATATCAATTTTAGAAAAATGTAATTGTAAAATCATGAATAATAAACTAAAAATCAATCATGGGGGTGTTATTTATAATAGGTCTAATACATGAAATACACGTAAAATAAACTTAAGAATACTGAGGATTTGTAGAAAATGAAAGTTTAAAAGAATACTACTGCGATTAACAGGTGGAATCATCTGTATAATTGTTCACTTGACAAATACGACAAGAATCACGACAAAACTAAAGATCAAGGCATGAAACAATAATAGCTCGCGCTATGCGATCGCCACTGTCATTAGGGACCTTGAGCACGTGGGATGGCAATGCGACGACGACGACGGGTCGGCAAACTGATACTCGTTTAGCCAAATAACTGTAATGAAAACCTGTCGACAGCCATCTATTATCCATCGTATGAAATTAATTCAGTTTAAGGATCAATGTTAAGACCAGGGTCAGGAGTTTATGGTTGAGAGAAGTTGTACAACTAAATTAAAGTTACAGTTGTCGCAGCTTGAAATATATGTTATAAGACGTGACGTGATAATCTATGTCAGACTGTGACTTGCCGTTGCAAACAAAGGGAGGATGACGTCTAAAATCCCGCAAAGTTTTCATCATTTATTTCATTGCTATAATATTTATGAATTTAAGGTGGCTCCCTACAATTTTTGAAATATGACAAAATCGTGATTTAGATTTAATTTTTTGAAGAGAGGTTTCTTGTTAGAAGACAAAAATTGTACCACATATATTCAGCAATCTTCTAAAAGTTGAAAATTGTTCACAAAAATGACGTCATTACCGTTGCTATGGTAACAATGACGTTTCAATATAGCCAACATTTTACCTTTTGACCAGGGGCGTAAGAACCGGGGGGGCCAGGGGGGCCATGGCCCCCCCAAGTTTTGGCAAGTGCCCTTTTTACAGGAGCAAAGTGCCCTTTTTGTGCCTGAAAAAATTTCATAAAATTCGCAGTTTTTGTCCAAACGAAACTTTTGAAAACTGTAATGTAGGTTTTTTCCCGAAAAATGTTTTAGTTTCCGATAAAAATATCATATATTTGTTTTTCCGGAAAAAATATTTAGTATTTAAGGAAAAATATGGTATGTCCGGAAAATTTTTTTACCCCTAAAATGGTACACTGACCGAATTTTTTTTGGCGACGGGGTGGGGGTCGCCAAAAATTTTTTTGAGATGCCCTTTTTTTTTTGAAAGTGCCCCTCAAAGCCTGCCCCCCCCCAACTTTTCTAAGCTTCCTACGCCCCTGCTTTTGACACATTTTACTCGAAAAAAAGGCCGGTTACCCGTTTTCATGTAGAAAAATGAATGATGTGAACAAGTTTAAAAAAATTCTGTAGATCCAAAAAATATTTTATCACGAAAAACGATCACATTTTTTAATTTTTTAAAAATTCAGATCTACAGAATTTTTTTAAACTTGTTCACATCATTCATTTTTCTACATGAAAACGTTTCATGAAATAAAAAATGGGGGTAACCGGCCTTTTTTCGAGTAAAATGTGTCAAAAGGTAAAATGTTGGCCACTGATATTGAAACGTCATTGTTACCATAGCAACGGTAATGACATCATTTTTGTGAACAATCTTAGAAGATTGCTGAATATAGTCGGGCAGATAGAAGGAAAAAATTTACGTTATCGTGGGACAATTCCATTTTGCCTTCATAGTGTGCCTTGAAGGCTAGTTAGTACGTTTCTGTATGTTGGCCGCGTTGAAATTTCTTGTGGGCTCTGCCGACACGTTTTTGGTCGAATGTTGTATTGAACTCTATCACAGTAAAAAAATGTGAAATTTCAAATACATTTCTAACACAAATGACTTACAGCATTTGAAAGCTTGCAAGTTCTTCTTGAGTTATGAGCTGTTGAATGCGTGTTTTCAGACTAGTGCCCAGGAATTTTGTGAGATTTTGGCTTATTCTTACATTTGAAACGGCAATAACTTGAAAACCGCTTGAAAATCCCAACTAACCATTTAAATGTTTCATATGTAGTTTTTTGTTAGCGCTCTATTGATGCAAGTAATTTGTATTAGAAATGTATCAGAAATTTCACATTCTTTAACTGTAAAAAACGTATCGGCAGGAGCCTACAAGAAATTTTAACGCGGCCAACATACAGAAACGTACTTATTAGCCTTCAGGGCACAATATGAAGGCAAAATGGAATTATCCCACGATATGGTAAATTTTCCATAATTTTGGTCCTCTATCTGCCTGACTAATATATGTGGTACAATTTTTGTTTTCTAACAAGAAACCTCTCTTCAAAAAATTAAATCTAAATCACGATTTTGTCATATTTCAAAAATTGTAGGGAGCAACCTTAATTGTATTAATAGCATTTTCGTCTTGCTTTCTAAGGTAGACTAACGATAGTTAATAATTTGTCGTTAACTAAAAGTATAAATTTAATACGTTTAAGCCTTCAGCTTATATGTTCGCTAATCGACCGTTTGTATTTAATCTATTACTTTAATCCGTTCGCTCTATAGATTGACTCTTTGACTATTTAGAATGCTGATCAAATTATATATAGCAGCAATAAAAAATTAACATTTCATTCTTTATCACATCGTTGTCTCACGACGGGCACCAAAATTTGTGCAAGTCATGCCATCCTTCAAGATGAATGTTGCGGGTGCATCTTCCTGCTCCAGCTCCATGTCGGCTCCAAGATCATTTCCGAAGTCGTTACGGGAAAACCTTTCAATAACTGCTGCACCAATCCCATCCCCAGTGATGTTGCACACAGTACGGAACCGATCTCTGAGAAATAACACTTATTTGAATTAGTATTGAATATATAGGTATAATAGCCAACCTCATACGTATACCCATGCAGAGCTTCTAGCTGCTGTCGTGCACGACTATTATCCCCACCACAGATTAAGCCGTGTATATATATACCAGATGTGTAACTTTAAAAAACACGAACTTTTGCATTTTATTGCGGCTTTTTCGGATCGAAATTTATGGATTAAACAATCAAGAGCATCATTTGTTGAATGTTTAAATTTAAAGTTGTCGAAAGCAATTAAGTTGTAGAAAAAGTGTTAAAAGCATTTTGACATTATGACATTTGACATTTTGACGTATTACCAAATGACGAAAAATCGCGCGAGCGACTCTTACTAGGACGATGGCGACCAATGTGACAACTTTTTTACTGACGTTACACATCTGTTCATACTCTATGTCCCTACCTGGGATGGTTTATCTCAGAAGGCGATTTGATTGGTCAATGGGCCAGGAATTAAAGCAAGCCCTCTTTGCGTATTCTATCATGCATGCGGTTTTGTATTGGAATATAGGATGATAAGTTGGTATATCTAAATCTTTCAAATACAGTGAACCAGCAGATGAAAGGGGTCATCTTAATTTGTCCGTGGAAGTAATTTTAGGTCTTGCTGCTCTGAACAGTAATCTGTTATTTGTTATTAAAAAAGCTGTTAGACGAGGAGGTTAGGTTAATGTTAAATACCGGGCCAGTTCAAAATATCGTTTCCTTCACGGTCAAATTATATCTGCATGGCTATTAAATAATAGTAATGACAATCAAATTTGTCTGCCTTTAGCCTCTTCTCAGGCCGAAATTTCAAACAAAGCGGCGCTGGCAGTTGCTCTCCCCATGCATGCACCTCACCGAAATTTTCACCACTGACTAGCTTGTATATACAAAGAGGATATTTCAGAAATCGTTATTCAATAATTGGGATAGTTCTATGCAACATTTTTACTATTTTAATATGCTGTAGCCTGTATATTCAAATCTGTCTTTGTGCATGCACCTCGGCAGCTACATCGGTATCTACATGCAACCTACCGTACTATCTCACATATTAAAACCAGATGTGCAAGTGCACTATTTATACATTTGAAGTAGAACTGTATACAATCTATAATTAATAACAAATACTGTAGACCAAACCAAGTATATAATTAAAGCACTGGAGATATATCTTTCATTTCTGCTTTGTATGTACAGTATTATGTTACTCTTTGCCAAAATGCCAAGGTTATATAATAAAGTGCTAACCACATCTCATCAACTTCCTATATATCACCCCCAAGCAATTCTGTTTCTGGCTTCTGCCCTTTACCGGTGGAGCGAACGCCTTGAGCAGGCGTCTTGTTTTACAAAAAAAATGTCTTTTGTCTGATATACATGCAGTCGGGATTTAGACCCCTTCATTCAACGTTAACAGCTATATGCTTGATGCCACTGATAAATGGTACACAAATATGGACAGTGGGTTAATTAATGCTATCTTATTCATTGATTTGAAAAAGGCTTTTGATACCATTATTAATTGATCATAACATTTTGCTACAGAAGAATTAAGTAACTTGTTTAATAATATAAAACTATTGATCTTTTTAGAAACTATCTTTCTGATCGTACTCAAATAATATTAACAACATTCGGTCTGATACTCGTAAAGTAACACGTGGTGTTCCCCAGGGGTCTATCCTAGGTCCACTACTGTTCTTAATATATATAAACGACCTACCTAATAAAGTGAATTGGTATCAGATGGGCGTTTATTCGCTGATGATACCAATTTGACATTTGCGGACAGCGACCCAGACAAGTTAATCTCTGTTCTAAATGATGATCTTAAAACTCTCCAAAACTGGCTTAAGGTGCTCGATATAGTTATCACAAAAACCCTGCTCAAGAATCGCGAACTCAAAACCAGGTAACCATTTTTACGCGCGGGTCGCGGAAACTGATTAACAAAATGAAAGAACTTCCAAAATGACCTGACGTGAGCAGTTGCTTGCGCCATATCACGCCATTGCGTGTGTTCTATAGCGTTTTATGACAATTGCTGACGTCATTAGAATTTTCCATTTTAGAAAAACAATGCGCTATATCTCTTTATTTTGTCTGGTGACCTATGTTCAAATTTTGCATGCTGTATTGCACCGCTAAAAACTTTCATTATACAAAAAATAAAAAAATTCTGTAATGCCAAAAAAATGTTATTGAAGAATATGACATTTTCGCATTTTCCAAAAAAATGGCATTACAGAAATTTTTTATATTTTGCTAATTGTTAGCTTTTCGTCCAAGTAAAATAATGCACGAAAAAAAATTGGGGGTCACCATGCTTCTTTTCCAACTATACGAGACGATAGGCCATTTTGGAGTGAATTTCGTACACGTATGTCGTCATAGCAACGAACTATCTGTTACTAAAACTAATATAATTTGAAAGTAAAGTTATCAAAATATATAAAAAAAACAATATCTGTTGAATAAATCCTAAAAATACGTAGTTTGAACATGTCAAAGTGTTAAACACCTGAATTTTCGAAAAGTGTATCGAGCCACCTTGGACGAGAGTTTGACATGGGAGTATCATGTGTTTTCTATAATCTCCAAAGTCTGCAAGGTGATTGGAGTTTTACGAAGACTAAAACCATTACTTCCACAGTCGACTCTTGTCTTGATTTACAACTCTTCAATACACAGCCACACTTTGATTATTGTAGCATTATTTGGGATAGCTTAGGCAAGAGTCTTGGACAAAAGCTACAGCGTTTACAGAATAGGGCTGCAAGAATTATTACTGGATCTGATTACAACATTCGGACCTCAGATATCTTAACATTATTGAATTGGACCAACCTTGAAACCAGACACACTATTTCATACCAATGAATGAATATTACATGGTTCCTATAGTTACTTGTCAAGAAAATTTACTCCAACTTCTATGATACACGAACACTTTGCGAGGCTCTAATCATAAACTTTTTGTTGCAAGACCCTTAACTGAATCCTTAAAGAAAAGCTTTACTTATAGAGGGCCTATACTCTATGGAACGACATACCCGTCGAACTCGCTAGAGCTCAATCTCTCGCTGAGTTTAAATATAAAATTTCTTAATAATTGTATAATATTAGTTTGAAAATTCTTTGCATATATGTAGTCTGAAACTCTTGTAAATATTTTGATATTTATTTTTTTAGAAATTAGTTTACTATATAGCATATATAAGGTACACGTCTTCATTGAAAAGCACATATTTTAACTTGTGAAATGGATCTCGTGTTTTAAATAAAGATGTCAATCAATCAAATCACTCATTGTTGGATATAAGAATATCTAAACTTGGGAATGCAACTATATGCAGTCATAAGTACAACGTTCGGGACAGCATATATACTTTGGGAATTTTAATAATAATAATAATAATAATAGTCTTTATTAAAATACTCAGATACATCCGTCTGAGTTTACAATCGAAAGATAATTGATCTAGATAGTTATATTTACAATGTAAGTTAAGAAGCGTAAACAGTTTTAAAAAGTTTTAAATACATTAAAGTCTAAACAAAGTTATACAGACAACGATTTATGAACGACCTTTTGAATCTTTCTGTTCTCACTAGGGGGAGTTCATACTCATGCCCTCTAGGCCTAAGTAACCTACTTCTTTTTTCCGGCAGCAGTTCAAGCAATGCATTGTCCTCAGTTGATGTTATTTTGTTCCACAGTTTCATATCTCTCTTATCACGTATTTCTTTAATGTGTGTTCGTTTTGATATATAACCATTCTTATGTGCACGTTTAATGAATTTATCTATTTGGTTCAAATATTTACCGTCATATGCACAACCCCACAGCTCAATAGCAAAAGTGAATATCGACATAATTAGGCTATCAAACAGCAGATCTAATTGTTTAATTGATAGGCCATAGTATTTGCAAACTCTCATAATATACATTTGTCCACTTGCTTTTTTGAGCATTTCTTCGAAGTGCAAATCCCAGTTGCACGGATTATCTTGTAGAGTAACTCCTAAAAGCGTTAGCCATGTTTTTCGCTTAATTGAAGGGATAAGCTCAGGCAAAACTACAGAGGTGTGTCTTCGAACAACCATTTCGTACGTTTTTTCCAAGTTTAAGGGCATTCTATTCTCTTCCGCCCAATCCTGTAAACAGGCAGTTTCAGATCGAGATGTGTCACCACTTTCGTTGCCAGGCACTCCTGACGTCAAATCGTCAGCAAATTTGACTAACGCATTACTAGGATCAGCAGTTTTAATATCATCAACCATTATTGAGAAAAGAACTGGGCCTAAAACGGTACCACGATTAATATATAAATATTCTGTAACAATTCCATCAACCATTACTCTTTGTATTCTATTTTCTAGAAAGCTAATTATCCAGTTCACCACATACGAATTAATTAGCTTTTAACTTTTTCAAACAAAAGATCGTGGGGCACACTGTCAAATGCTTTGCTGAAATCGAAGGACAGCACTCTAACATAATTAGCGTTTTTATCCAGCCACTCTAGCCATTGATGTTGGGATTTAATCAGGGCTATAGTCGAGTTGTGACCCTTTTTATAAGCAAATTGGTCAGGACCAATGTTATTTCTTGTGATAGGTGCGATTTCAGATTTATACACGCACTTCTCGAATAGTCTCATGATGATGTCCGTCAGAGAGATTGGTCTTAACTAGTTGCACGAATTTAATGGTGATTCTTTAGGGAGTGGTAATAAATTAGCGGATTTCCATTTCTGAGGTACTTTGCTGGTTTTTAGTGACATGTTAAAAATTTCTGTGACAATAGGAGCTAATTCAATAGCAAACGATTTCCAAAACCAATATGGCAGATTGTCCGGACCCGATGAAGAGCGTTTTTGATTCAGTAAAAGATGTTGAACTTCATGAATTGACAACGAACGAATTCTTGTTCCTTCGGAGATTCGTAGAGGCTCGGGAGTCGTATAATTTGGGTCTGTATTCACACTTTGAAAATATTTGTTAATTTCACGAGGGTTAAGAGAAGCACTTACAGATACATCATGTTTCTTTTTTCTCGAGGTAATGCTATTTACGTTAGACCACCAACTTTTCGATCCAGTTTTCTGGTTTCCAAACTCCTGTTTGACTGCACTTAATTGATTTTCCCGAATTAACTTGTTGATTTTTTCTTGCAATCGTGTATTTGCTTCAGTGTTTCCTTTTTGTATGGCTCTTTTCCTTTGATTCAGAAGGTGGTTCACAAGAGGAGACATGAACGGAGGGTCGCGTGATGACGTTCTGACCTTAATTAATGGGAAGCTCTTATCGAATTTTGGCCATATTATTTCATAAAATTTTAGGATTATCTCATCTAGGTTATGACTATTCGTAATTATCGTGTTCCAATCAATAGATTCAAGTTCGCGAAGCATATTCAATTGATGACGTTGTCTCACATCTCTGAAATAGGAATTTGCTTTAACTATGTTTCGGGGGTATGTGATAACCATATCATGGTCGGATCTCACCAAGCTTTTTACAACTTTAACAGATTTCCAATAGTTTGGGACATTTGTAATAAAGACATCTAATATTTTTAGCCCTCTCGTAGGGGTCTTAACGAGTTGGGTAAATGGAAGTTGATTAAGAACAGATCGAATATTTAAATTGTTAATGTCACCAGCAATTATTATATTTGAATTCGGTTTAGATAACAATAGTTGTTCGCACGAGTCAATAAGGAATTCGATAAGGTCTTGCTCATTATACTCATAGTCAGGTGGGTGGTAAATAGTTGCAACAAAGAATTCAGAGTTTTGTGTAATAATTTTTGTCCATAAACATTCGAATGGATTATCCAAATCAGGTAGTAGCTGCATTCTCCAATCATTCCTGCATAAGATAGCGACACCTCCTCCTCGACAGTTTGTTCTATCCTTTCTAATGATGGAAAAATTGGGAGGACAAAGGAGGGAGCTAGGTATAGTCGGTTTGAGCCATGTTTCGGTTATACAACAAACATCTATGTTATTGCACTTAATGTCTACGCACAAAGCAGGAAAAGCATCAGGTTTAGCAATAGATCTGGCGTTCAACACTGAGCAACATGGAATTAAGCGTGGTTGACTCGGGGCAGTTTTATTTACTTGTATAGGTCTCAAAGTGCTGCAATGCCTAAGAGATTTTATATGACTGTGCTGTCTTGTGCGTGGAGTAATTCTGACGGGTATCTTATTTAGTTGAGTGGTTTTATGGGTAACATTGTTAAGGAAGGGACAAACAAACTTGGATGAATCGTAGTCACCTGTCAACGCCTGGGCGGTCTGGTGTAATTCATCATCAGGGGTGAAGGGTTCTGATTTGGGTAACTCATTGGGAGCTGTATGGCTGGAGGATAGAGATTTGGATATTGTGACCATATAGGGGTTCTTGGAATTTCCATTAAAGGATTCAATGCGGGTAAATTTCTCCAAGGTTCTCGGTAATAATAATTCTGGTGCGGCTGAAATGGGTTGGTGAATCGGTGGGATAAAAAAGAATCAGGAGAAAAATCACACATCTTTTTCAATCACACATCGTGGGGAAAATCACACATCTTTTTCTTCAGACAGTACTCTCTTTTATGCAGAAAAGGACATGGTATATTGCACTTCCGTGTTTCAGATGGTTTTGGGTGTTTAAAGTCGATGCGGTCGCCTTTAAAACATCGACCACGGCGTATTGAGCTGAGGTTACTTTTGTTAGATTGTTCACTGGCATGAAAAGCGGCCGCTTTGTCAATACCTTTGGCTTTGTAAACTGATGAGCCAGGTTCTTTGTCTTTATCGACATTAAGTTATCTTGAGAAACGACTTTTCAAGAGCCAACAGCCTTGCTTTAAGGAATTGATTCTCTTCATTAAGAGTACAAATCACATCGTCTTGCTGTCTTATAGCGGCTTCCGTTTCTTTCTGTTTAACTCTGAGCAGATCAATATCTAACTCAAGCTCATTTTTGGAAATTGCGGCAAATAATCGCGATTCTAAAATTGTTATTTCTAGCTTCAAGCCCTCTAGATCAACAAAGCAGGAACATTTACATACTTCCAGTACATTAGGATGTACTGTATCGCCATCGCCAACAATCGCTCCATCAGTACCGTTCTTGCTATCAGCTTTGTTTCCTTTACTCTTGTTCACCAAGCTCTCAAACTTCTGTGTTAAAAAGTTCTCAGCACTGTCTACTTGAATCACAAGTTTCTGGGACCGCCAGCCAAACCATTTAATAACAAGGTCAGACTTTGTAGCACAAAACAGCTTCGCTTCGCCTCCTGGAGAGCTCCACTTCCCTTTAAGATTTAAAATTTCATCAACAAAGCACTTTAAGTCGGCCAAGGAACCGGTCCAAAGATAGGTATCACCATCGTGTATCAACATATTAAAATGTGGATAAGATTAAATGTAGATAATGAGTAGAAAAAATATAAAATAAGCGGAGCTCACAAAAACACGTCTGACTCACAGTAGGACCATATCGGTCAATGATAAGATATCCTTAGTCTGCTTATCCTTAGTACTCTTAAGATATCCTTAGTCTGCTCTTCTAAACGGATACATGGAATCACCTATAGCTTATTTTTAATTTTTTGGCGCCAGGTTTGTGACATAATTTACCCGCCAAAAAGTAGCAGTTCCAAAATAAAATAAAAAAAAACATACGATTTGTAAGAATGATATGTTCTATGTTCATGGGATACAGTGGCGAAGCCAGCCTGACAATTTGGTCATGCTATGCAAATATTTCCGTGTTCATAGACCGTGAAAACAATCCATTTCTAAAGAAAGAAAAGAATAATGATAATGATTTAAAATTTGCATAGCATGACCAAATTGACGAATTGTCGGGCTGGTTTCGCCATTGATGGGATATTTAGTACAAACGGGATGAAAATTAAAGAAATTGAAGCATACTGGCGATTTTGCATGCATTTTTTGACAGGCATGCAAAGAAATTTGCAACAGATGCCATCATGCCAGGAGATGCGCTGGGTGGGGACGAGGTTCTCTAGGGTTCCAGAACATTACCCTGATCCAGGAAGACTCCCACTACGCTGAATGATGGACAACAACAACCTGTTGATAATTTTGCCTCTAGAGCCAATCTAAAACGGTTTTTTAAAGACGGTGCCATTTCATCTGGCGTTGGTTCGATTCCGGATTCTGGGGGGGGGGCATTGAAAATATTAAAAACTTGGAGGGGGGTATCGAAAATGTACCAATATCCTCAACAGGGACCCTGTAAAATATGAGCTTTTTTCAAGATATGTTTACCCCGCCCCCCTTCGACATAATAAATGTAACCTGGGAACCCAACAGGTTCAACGGAGTTACCTGCGGAGGAGGCAGAACACGAATTCGTGTTGAGTCTGCACACAGGCTAGGCTAAACATGTTCAAGGTCTTGTTGATGGAAATTATCGAGTGGAAATTTATATACATTTTCCACTCGATAATTTCCATCTACAAGATCCTTCAACAATTATTGATTCGAGTGAGGTGCCAACAAAATCTCGATATTTAGGCTAAACATGGCCCACATTCTACTCTGCCGACACCTTTACAAACCTACTTTGAGAGGTAAAAAATGGAAGAAATATGATGAAAAATGTTGGCATCACGTGATGCTAATGAAGAATTATTTTTTATTTAGACAAATATATTGATGTCAAAGTTCTGCCCTCCACTCCAGATCATTTTAATGCTGTTAGATTTACAACAAATGGTGCAATTGATGAAAATTTTACTGCTGATCCTACAGTCATGTACAGGAACCAATGGTCAATCTTAGAGGCGGAGATGGTTGATTGCTACAACAATGTTGTCCGTGAACTGAGTAATGACTACAACATTGGTTTACAGTTGTTCAACGATAAGGGAAAGATGATGGAAATGGAATACAAACATGTGGAATTTCAAAATAAAAGGCTTCGAGTACAAGTGAAGATTAATGAGGCTGGGAAATATCATCTAATAACTCTGATCAATAGGAACAATCACGATCAAGTAATCCGTTTGAAAGAGATTCAAATACAAGTCAATCACGCACCATTATACCTGGCCGGATCGAAATTCCTTCATCCCGAAACCTGCGTGGCTGGCAAAGAAATTCAGTTAGAAATTCATCCACTTGATGTATTTGGTTGCCCCTTGCCTGCTGACTTGACTACTGATTGTAATCTCAACGAAGATTTTGGAAGTTTACTTTTCGAACTGCATGAGAGCAAGAAAACCAAAAACGAATCGAATGTTGTAATTTGCGTTCCAATCGTCCTAAAAAAAGCTGGTCGTAGAAAACTGAGGATCTATGACAAGGATAATAAATCAAAAAAGTTAAGCATTCAAGTTAATCCTGATGAAAATGATGTGCACTGGGAGCTCACTGCTCCAAAAACTGCTTACAGAAGAGAAAAATTGATCTTAACAGTGCGCTTGTTTGATTGTTTTAATAATGAAGTACGAACTGATGCATTACAAAGTATCCCGCAGCTTACAAAGAGAGATGGGCCTGATGGATTGCGTTTTGCAGGAGAATCCAACAAGAAGGTTGCAATTCGTTGCTACTTCAAGCGAACAGGGAAATACGATCTTTGTTTAGCCAATCGAGATGGTACTTGTCTTGAGGGTACCTTTTTCTCAATCACTGTACAGGATGCTCCTTTAGATTATTACGGTTCAACCATTGAATGGATACCTGAATATGATGATATTCCAGATCAACCTGTGTTCCCCGAAGATGAAACATTTCAATGTTGCTTGAGACTGAAAGACGTACTTGGTTATGATTATGACACAAAAGTAGCAAACGATTGTATTAAAGTGAAATATGGTAACACCGTGGTGGAAAACATAGAGGTCTCTTCTTGTCCAAACGATGTTGGATCCTACAATATTGTGGTTCCATTGGAGAATCTTGTGAAAAATGATGCAAGCCCGAGATTTTGGTTCTTTGTAAATGGCAGGAAAATTGAAAACTCCTTGATTTTGCCAACATTTGAAAGATTTGAGAAGTATGATGATGATGATAGGAACTGTGTTGTACAGTATAGAAGACATTCATTTGTAAAGATGGTTTGCTGTGGTGTTAAAAGAAACGACATCATTGGAAGTGATAATGCTCACATTAATAATATCAAGAGAGTTTGCGAATTGCAAGACGATCCCAAAGTTGAAACTTGTCAAGTCGATGAACCAATTAGAGCAGATGACATTCGTACAGGTACAGTTATTGAACTTCCACTTGACGAAATCGAATACAAAAGGCTGGGACATCGGAGAATTGAATGTCCACCTGAAGAAATCGCAAACAAAATACAGAAATGTCGGAAAATTTTGTTGCGTCTTGTTTGGGCTACCCATTATCGCAAAAAGGCGTTTAAATTTGATCAGGCACGAGAAGACTGGAAAGAGAGGGCAAGTGAAAATTACAGCAGAATTGAAGAAGGAGAAAATATTGATAAAAACATTCCTCGTTTTTGCAGCCAAATCAAAGAAAAATACGCCAGACGTATGAGAACATATCACGATGCTGCATGCGACGAGTTTTTTGAGTTTTTTAATGCTGAACGTGATCAGAGTGAGATTGATCTTCATGGATTGTTGGTTGTAGATGACAAGAAGCTCCGGGATTATGAGCGGCAGCTTCTTCGCAGATCTAGAGATCGCATGAGTTTGGCGCAAGTGCAAAGTGAAATCGAAAAAGAACGCAATCATGGCAATGAGGCTATAAGGTATTTATTTATATACTCTCTTAATTAATCTCTAATTTATACCGCAGATATATAATATATATTTGTAAAATTTGACATAGTCCCTTGTAGGTTTGATCCAATAGTCATTAATTAATTATAATTCATTTGATTTTGTGGAAAACGCCAGGGGTGTTTATTCGTAAGCTTAAAAAGACAAACCGGACGCGATTCGCCAACACGGTGCGATTTTCCGATTTTCGTTGACCGATAACTTTGATCCTGGTTTAAGTTTTCTAAATATTTTGAAGCACTATACCATTTTGAGTTGTTTGGTCTACACTTCTTTTAAAATTTAATTTCATTGGCTGTTTTATTGACTTTCAAAAACTGAAAAATCGCGCCGCGTTGTCGAATCCCGTCCGGTGTTCTCGGCCTTCAGTAAATAGTCTGCCCCAACCACTGGCCCCAACTCTTATATTACGATCTCTACGATACTTCTTATTTCCCTTTTCTGTCCAAAGACTGAAGTATAGTCAAAAAGGGTCTAGTTAGAGCTCTTTTACTAGCTAGGCGCCGAGGACGTTCAGCAGATCTTACTTGGGAAGGATTCCCAACTTGAGAGGGATATCTAGAAGAGGGCCAAACCAGGGGAAATTGCCCTCTGCCCTTCTTAACAGCTTTGTTAGTAGAAATTCCTTTCACTATTGCAACCATAGGAAATTGCGAAAAAGGCTTGATAATTATGACATGAAAAAAGCCAAAGAAGTGGGCGTGCCATGGCTTAAGATCATCGTTGGTTCTGGTCATCACTCTAAAGTACGGCAAAACTGTAAATTGCGGCAAGGAATCCGACCAAAGGTTGAAGAGTACTTAAGAGAAAGAGAGTTGGAATTTTCTTCAGTTAACAAAGGAGCTTTGGTGGTCACATTTGGAGTACGCCGGAAGTGAGCCATGTTTTGGAGAGTATTATTGCAACAAATGTGACAAGAGATGGCGAAATGGTCGAAGTTGAGTGCCAAAGTGGCAATCTTGCTACGACTGCTACGAAAAGAAACAATTACTCAAGAAATGTTACCCACTTGAGCAACGATCTACAAGAAAACAGCAGAGGTACACTCCCAATATTGTTTCAAGAAACCAACGGCGAATTCCCGAACACCTTCAAAGACTTTGTGAAAAGTGTATTGAACTTGGAATGCCATGTTCACGAGCGTGATGGTACGAGGGAGAAGAAATTTCTCCAAGAAGTGAAAGAACTCGACAATTTTAAGGATTTTGATTAGATTTAATTAATGTATTGATTAAGCTCAAAATGGATTATATCAGGACATAGGTAAGGTCTAGACCATTAGAATTAGTTATCTCAAACTCATTAATAATTCATGAGTAAATTAGCCAACCATATTGCTATATTTTGCTCACATGATAATACTGGATACTTGGTGAAGTATATATTGATGCAGTCATAGGACTGGATCAAAATTAATTCAGTCCTTGGAATGGATGAGATGTTATTTCAAATCCTCCAATTCAAGACTGTACTAGATTTTAAGTCCGCTCCTGTCCTCGGCTTCGCCTTGAACTTATCAAATTGCGCGGACTTGAAATCTAGTACAGTCCTCATAGTCGGATTTTAATTCAATATTACTTCTCAAACTCATTGATAATTCGTGAATAAATTTATAGCCAACCATGTTACTTTATTTTGCTCATGTGCTTGCCACATTTGTTCTTTGTCAATTACAGTGTTTTCATTTAAAAAAAAGGGCCACTCATAATTAACGTTGTCATGTCGTTTTGAAATCTCGATAGGCCGAATACAATAAAACTGCTTATGTATGTTTTGTCTAGGTTTTTGCAAAAGATGATCAGTACATTGATCAGCGCAAAACCAATGCACATGTGTCAATGATCGACCATATTTTTGCATCAACCTAAACCAATGAAACTTATAGACCAACATAGACAATGAATCAATTTACAGGGTGTCCCAAAAAGAATGCAATAACTATGTTCCACGTTTTTGCACAGCTTATAAAATGAGCATGATCGAAAATTTAATCTTGCGAGAAGTATTTTGACACTACTATTATTACAATTGGTCTAGAAGGTGTCATTAAACCTATTCATATTGACTGTTTACACAACTGATTCATGTTTTCAATGATCCATTGGGTGAACCGGACTTTGTTCATTGGTTCTAAATTCTAATGGACCAATCTTAATAATACTAGTGTCAACCCTGTATTGAATTTCATGGGATTTTTTTGTATTTCATAATTTCATAACCGACTTTAACTTTAGTCTATTTACTACCTTGTAACACTCGTTTCTCTATATTTTTGTTTGACATTTATCCCTTCGAAAAAGTGACGATTGAAAAATTTGACGATTAACGCAAGTTGAACGTATAAAGCAATTTTTGCATAGAAGATACTCGTAGACTAATAATTTTCAGTCTTAACGAAAAGACAAAATGTCTTGATTTTTAATGTCTTTAGCTTGTAATACATAGATCACTAATCTGGAATATGCTATAGTAGTATGGGTGTATAATTTAAGCTAAAATTTGACTACAGACCTATAATCGACTAACGCATTTGTATCACCATTGCATGCTTTCTGATCTGAAAACTATCGGGAAAGGATACTCTATCCTGTCCTACCGTTTCGGATGTAATTCCTATGCAAAGCTACCTACCACTGATAGATTAAGCATAGAATGGAACGGAGGTAACCAAACATTTAAAAGATATAGATCAGATGAATGGTTACCAAGTGTGTTAGGCAATTAGGTCTTTGGGTGCATGAATTATTTTGAAATTGTTAAAGATATATATATTTTCATTGATTTATAAAAAGTATGCAATATCGCTTATTCATTGCCCAAAAATATCCAATCATTCGTATAAGTAGTTATATACTCGGGGATAATAATACATTTTCATATTTATTCCAATTCCTCATATAATTGTATAAAATCGCTACTTTTTATCTGACAAATAACATTAAATACAAAGAACCAAATCCAGTTCATTTCTTGAGGTCAGTCTATGTAGTTTGACCATTGATGGAGTGACTTTGTGTCATGGCACTGTTCGGTATTTTTATTCTGGTTATTAGTTGCTGGGACACCTATGCCGGCAACAATAGGTTTCGGGTGAATCTCCACAAAATGTGTTCTTTACAAAATGGAAATATCCCACCGCTTTATATACAAAACGCTAGATCCAATCTTTAAGACCCTTTAATGTTAATGTTTTGCAGTAGAATAAATGGAAATTAACAGAGTTGTTTTAGTTGGTTTTTTATTCTCATTCCCAACAAAAGACCAAACTGCATGTCAGCATTTGATCAATTGGTCAAAAACCTCATTTACAACGTTGTGCTTTCTATAATCTGAAAATGTTTGAACAGCTATAAAATAGCTTTGTAAAGAGTGTCGAGAATGTTGCCTCCAAACTGTAGTCCTCGACAAGTCACAAAATAAAAACCATTTAATAAAAATATAATTCTACAACAACAACAATACTCGTGCTCGATGCACTCACAGCGTGTCCCTAGTCACTACCTATTCTCACTCATCTCTTGTTACAGTGTCACGTGATATCTCTAATAATAATTGATATTGCTAATACTAATACTAATAACTATTCTATCTATGTAATATATAATTGTAAAGGCTTATCTGTCAGTTCTCAACA
>CACRXK020005871.1:0-26730 GCA_902702795.2 Paramuricea clavata
TAGCTCTGTAAAATGAATATACCGGTCTAAATAATATCGGCACTTAATTGAATGCATTATTGCATAACATCAATTTATATATTGCGTAGATTCTCGAAGATTTACTCAATATTCACGTCTGAAATGTTTATACATTTCAAAACAACACTGTCTCGCTCCTTCCTAGCATCGTCACGCCATCTACGGCTTGATAGCGCATGCGCATTTGCGCTGCTAAAGAAAAAATCGGGTGTTCCGGGGGAAAAATCCTTTACACAACATGAGAAGCGCATGTTATAAAATTTACAATAACGACAACAATTCCTCGAATTTCTTGTAAACTTGGCAAAACTTGGCAAAAGACCTAAAGAATATTTAAATAAGACAACTAAAATTGCCTAAATAACCTTCAAAGCACAGACTAAGTACGATAAATCACTACGAACACATACCGTATACACCCCCCGGAAAGTTTACTGTATGACTGACTGAATGAATGAATGACTGACTGAATGACTGACTGTTTCGTTTGAATTTCCCCCCAGTCATCACAATACTGTGAAGTTTCGAAGAAACTTCACACTAAAAACCGTAGTACCCGGAGGAAACCTACGTACGACTTTCGGTAAAGCGATGGCTGACTCTTTTCACATAAGTGTCACGAGTCCGCATGAGAATTGCATCCACGATCTCAGAGGGGGAATTAAAGCGCTTGCTCTGACGATCGCGTTTATTTTAGTTAAACACAGGGGCGCCGGAGCCACGGGGGCAGCGGGGGCAACTGGCCCCGTTGCCCAAACAGTGCGGGGGCAGCACGGGGGCAACAGTTGCCCTTTTTACCAGAACTGCACCTCGAAATTTGTGCGTTCTTCGCAGGAATTGGAATTTATAACTATTTCTAAGCAATGCTTAGGCAATCTTTGCTTAATTTTTAACCATTTATTGTAAAATTAATGCTAAATCAGACAATATATCCGTTTACTGATTTTATTTGGCTCCCTTAACATGGTGCAACGAATAAAATTGTTCAAAATTAACTGTCGAAGTTTGCCGCCCATCATAGCCACAAGTAATCGAGTATCCATACAGTCGAGTTTTAACAAATATTGCCGCCCAGAAAAATGATGGCTGAGGAGCAAGTGCCCTTTTGAAATGGCTGCCCCCGCCGCTTGACATTGCGTCCGGCGCCCCTGGTTAAACCCAATCAAAGAGCAGAGTATAAATAGATACAAATCGTACCTGTTTTTCCATCGGGACAATTTTTAACCACTGAATAGCCAACTGGTGTCTTTTCCCAGGTATAATCACTGTCATCATTTTCGAAGCAAAACTCATTAAAATCTAAAAAAAACAAAAAACAAAAGAAGTAAAACACGATCAATGAGTGATATTTGTCACTTACGGAAAATTCACATATCATTTCAAATGTAAAATTTTATGTGGAATTGGACCATTTCAAATGAGTAGTATAGAAACTTTTCACATATGAAATTGGACTCGCGCATACTTACACATAGTTCTACAAATGAAATTAATGGTTTGAATGTAAAAATTATTTTCACATATGAAATGTTGTGTGAAATTGAACCATTTCAATTGAGTGGTATAGAAACTTTTCACGTATGAAAGGAGTCTCACATACTTACACATAGTTCTACATGTGGAATTAATGGTTTTAATGTGAAAACTATTTTCACATGTGAAAATTTATGTGGAATTGGACCATTTCACATGTGAAATAAGTAGTATACTGTAGAAAGACTTCATATATAAAATTGGAGTTTTGCATACTTACATATAGTTACACATGTGAAATGAATGGTTTATATGTGAAAATTATTTTCACACATGAAATATTTATTTCGCATGTGGAATTGGAACGCTTCTCATATTTTCACCATATGCGAAATTTGAAGGGTGGTTAACCGGAAGTTGTCAGAGTGACAATTCTTTTCATTACATATAGAATATGCGGTCTTGTACTTGGTGGGAAATAAATAGAATTGAAAGATGCAGTTTAATCTGCTTGCTTTTCAACATTTCTCAAGTTCAGCACCATCTGCTGTCTCGTAACGTTCACTGAAACTATACCAAAACCAGTAATTCATAAACGCCGATAAACGTATCATTCAGTCATGTTTTCGCTCGCTGTACTATAGTTTTTTAAGTAAATGGATGTAATTTCCGCTTCCTTCTCCCTGCACAGATAACCCAATCAGAAAAACATCAGTTATTTGAATAACTAAATTATATAAGTTCTCAACGATTAAGAGATGCCTGAGGAGGAGGCTATCGACACTCCAGTCTAGTGGTTTCATCAGGAGTGATCTGAAGTCGAAAGTGCCTTCTTATTTACTGCCAACAAGGTGGAGTCACATACAGTACCAACAATCTGCTACCTCGTTGGCAGATATGGCCGGATTTTGAAGGCAGGTGTGAAACTGCCCTGAGATCGTTTTGTATCTCTAAAAATTCATAGGCCACCCCTTGCGAAAGGTTAAATAGATAGATAAAAATTCGACAGATTACGGTCTACACTTTGTAAGAAAGTTTTTCTCTAAAATCGAAATAGTGATAGCAATTCATCTCCGTGTCAAGTAGGGAGGTAGATTCAAGAGAGTCAAGTAGTTTACTCTAGGAAGGGGGAAGGGTACATTCTAATCCCTAACATTCCATTGCGCCTGTGAGCTAGACTGCTGCATCTGCCCTAATTTGTTTCCATCTAACCCACCCTTTCCACAAGATCCGGCCTTGTTAAGATGAAATTATCCCTTGAGTATATAAGAAGTCACGTTGCGCCTTCTGATCACCCCTGATGAAGACACTAGACTGCATGCGGTGAATTTCTTTACTTAAAAGGCAGAGAAATAAGCGAAAACATGACTGATATTAAATCTAAAAACATAACGACACTAGAGGGCTCTCGGAGATTGTATACCTCTGCTATGTGTCATGCGGCACAATTATATAGTACATGTTCCAAGTTACTCTGACCGGCAAAGCTAATTTCTCATCCCATTTTAATCCAAATTTAACCAAACGTTTATCAATTTGGGAAATGTGGGTATTAATATGTTTGAATTTTTTTAAGTTATCATGCTAAAAGACAAACACACACAGATTTTTACCTTTTGATACTATGTACACTGTAACGTCCTTGCTTTGTCCGGTACCATCTGAATTCGTAGCCAAACACCAATAAACTGTTGTGTCGGTTGAGTCAGACAGTGGGAAATTGGATAACTCTAGTTTTCTAGCTTGACCAACAATACCAGACTGTTTGGAGTTGTACCACATATATTCGATCTTTTCCTCATTGCCAACAGAAACCACACACGTCAAGGTTATTGTAGTACCTGAATGGAAAAATGAGAAAAAAGGTATCAAATTGGGTAATCCAATTTTTGGAAATTAAGGTAATTCCGCAGTTTTGCATTGCGCACTTTTACTGCGCACATCTTATAATTTCGTCCGTTATACGTACCGTTTAAAACAAAATATCATTTTATGATAATTTTATGTTACTTCAAAACATCTTTGGTTACATTCGTGCAAAGAATTACGTTAAAATCAATGTTTTCAAAAAAGGCATACAAAAGTGTAGCTATGGTTCCCTGTGTCTGTAGTACATTTATTTACTTGTATTTCACGTTTTAATTCCACAATTCCCAAAAAAGATCTGTGACTCCCGTTTTTTAACTGATAATTTATTTCTTTAATGCATTTTACATTTCATATCCGAAATTAAAAGAAAAATCATTTCTGGATCTTGAAAAAATGCTTTATCAATGCATGTTCTCAAAGAAAGATATGTAAAGAAATGTGCAAAAGACATTTGTGGATCAGAATTTTACACGTTAGTAGTTCCATTTTGCTCAAAACACAATATTTTTTCAAAAATAATTACAAGATAGGTTTACTAAAGCAAAACCGCGCTAAAAACGTCAATAAATGTCGGGCTGTTGTGAGTCTGCTGTTACTCGTAATGAGCGTCAAGATGGCGCCATATTGGGGTAAAAATGGTATATTGTGATTGTCATATCTTCTTAACGAGTTCGGTGACCCCGACTTTTTTGTGTGAATTTACTTTAAGTATATCATAAACTCCATGCCTGGGAAGTTTCAGCACATTCTCATTTCGGGAACAATTACTGCGGAATTACCGGCTCAACCTCAAAAATTATTTTTCCGGACAACATATTTGTCAATCCTATTTTGTTCGTTCCATTTCCCCCCAATGTTTTCGTAAATTTCTCCAAATTTTACCTATCATTCTTAATCAGTTTTAATCGGTGTTACTCAAATATTTTATTTTTTTTCTTCTTATCCAAATCTATGTTTTGCCGACTGGAACACAATATTTTTTCAAAAATAATTACAAGATAGGTTTACTAAAGCAAAATCCGCGCTAAAAACGTCAATAAATGTCGGGCTGTTGTGAGTCTGCTGTTACTCGTAATGAGCGTCAAGATGGCGCCATATTGGGGTAAAGGTGGTATATTGTGATTGTCATATCTTCTTAACGAGTTCGGTGACCCCGACTTCTTTGTGTGATTTTACTTGAAGTATATCATAAACTCCATGCATGCCTGGGAAGTTTCAGTACATTCTCATTTCGGGAACAATTACTGCGGAATTACCTTAAGGCCTCGTTTACAGGATTCGTTTGCCACGACATCGAATTTAACGGTTTCAGGAATAACTAGGCATAACGGTTTCAGTGGTAACTAGGCATATGAGTGTCTCAAAAGTGCAATGGACATAAATAGCGTGTGTTAGCTTAAACATTTGTAAGAAAGCTGCAAAACGTTTGTATGGTTTGCGCTTCCTTAAGAGAAGTGCATTACCTGCTGACGTTTACTGTTGACAGCATGAGCTCCACCTTTGAATTTACTATATGAGTAAATTCTTAAATTCTTAAACACATCCGAATTTATCATTATGATAAATTCGCGGCACATTTTGAATTTATCATAATAATAATTTCGCGGCACCTAACACTAACACTAACACTAACACTAACACTAACACTAACACTAACACTAACACTAACCCTAACCCCAACCCTAAATTTTTAAACTTTTTTGAAAATCTAACTTTTTAAACTTTTCAGTTGTTACTGCTATTTTGAAAATTAATGATTAAATATTAAAGGGGAAGTCAAGTCCGCAATGTAAACAAACGGTTTGTTTACATTTTGAACTGCTGTATTTTTTAAAATATGATGTACTGTCGGAATATCTAGCAGCATTTTGATTCGCTATGCTTCTAAATGAATATGAAATAAAGTTTATGTTCAGAAAAATTCGAAACATTCGAAATTTGGGCAATTTTCACATTAGACGTCCTCACATTGTTATGCGCAGAACCGATGCGCAGAACGGACTTGACTTCCCCTTTAAAATATTAAAAAGAAACCATAAAAAAACTTCGATCTTCCGAATAGAGCCGATCACGAAAATTGATCACTGAGGCCGATTGTTTGAAGACTTTCAATGAGCTTTCAAAATGTTTCGTAAATCGAAGCAAATAACTTTAGAGATAACATTGGAATGATAATTTTAACGTGAAAATTATCAATTTAACGTCGGAATGTAAAAGTTAACGTTAACCTTCTTACGGCAGATTATCGTGAAATAATCGACCGATAATTTTTAAATGGCTGATTAATTGGCTTTGCCAATTATTTTCCCACTAATTGGCTCATCTCTACTTTCTAATTTGTTCGACCTTCGCTTCTACAGTCAGTAGCAGGTCTCATCAAAGAGAGGTAGGTGCCTGATCTCACTTGTGCGAGGCCATCTTTGCCAATGCATGCTAAAGAGTGCGTGCATTACCTTCAATTGCAGAAACAGACAACGGGGAAACTGCAACAACAGGAATAACTTTAACTTCTACGAGTACACTACTGTTGATTGTGTCTATCCCTTTACTAAAATAAATAGAAATATCATAAATACTATACGAGGCTTTACTAGATGACGGTCAAAAAACCTTACAACACGAGTTTGGGGGTTTAGTAACACAATGTCCACAATGGTTGGTGCATGCACGAGTCTTCCAGCTCTGTCAACAAAGTTGGATTTCCACCTCAGCTGCAAACACAGCAGGTTTACTCTCTTGTATTACTGGCACATTGGGCCAAGAAATCATACTTTATTTTACTGTGCAGTAGTACCCAATTTGTGCAGCGATAAAGTGAAGGTGCGCAGTGATATACAGTGAAAAATATGCATTGGTAACATTTGTTGAAATAAATTAATAGTGCCCACTGAAACCTTACAAGATCAAAGATTGTAAACTTGACATAAATGTACCTGGGGTACACAGAGGCGGCGCTAGACCTCTTTGAATGGGGGTGTAAGTGAATTTTGCCGAGTCACTACAGCCACTAATTAATATTTCTTTTCATGAAATTAAGCATGGCTCAACTTCAAAAATTATTTTTCCGGACAACATATTTGTCAATCTTATTTTGTTCGTTCCATTTCCCCCCAATGTTTTCGTAAATTTCTCCAAATTTTACCTATCATTCTTAATCAGTTTTAATCGGTGTTACTCAAATATTTTATACCTGATGACTGGGTGTGTTCCATCCCCCCCCCCCTTTAGCGCCGGCCCTGTACACTAGTTTATTCTTAGTTGTGCTTCAGTCAATGCAGAAGGCGTCGTCTGTAAACGTTTTCAGGATGATACCAGTGAATGATGACACGAACGGCAGAACTCAATGTCATGTTTTCGCTCGCTACTCTGTTTTTTTATAAATGATGCAAAGCGTTCGTGAAGTCGTTTGGCCGTGAATAGAATTCGACTGGGCCTTCCATTCATATATAAAAAACAGGGTTGCGAGTGAAAACATGGCTGATAGGCTGGTCGCCGTGAACTCACATGAACTAAGTAAGTTATCTTGGGGGACACCGGATGAAACAGAAGAACCGGAAAAATTCCGTCAATGACACCACGTAGTTCATAAAAGAAAATCAAAGCGCTTACCTGGCTATACAGTGATAATCCCCAGAATCCGACTTCGCAGTGTTACGGACAAAAAGTTTTGAAACTTGATCGTTGTTTTCAATCTTCACTCTTGTCGATAAGGACAAAATCATGCTACCATTCCTCCACTCAAAGCTCGGAAGAGATGGTCCGCTAACAGTGCATGTTATCTCTAACATATCACCCGCATTTCCTCCGTACTGTATTCCCATTTGAATATCAGAAAACACTAGACGTAAACAGAAAATGAGCCGATATGTTACACAATTGTTTGGCGAAACTCCATATCGAGTATCAACAAAGTTTAAACTTTATTTCGGAACCATCATCAAGGAAACATGATACAATATATTCACGAGAAAAAACTAACACTGCGCAACATAAAGTTGACTCAAGGTTTATGAATATGCGAGTTCAAATCCTGCTTGAGCCAACGTTATGTTGACAATGCAGTGTTGGGTCTCATGAATATATTATATCATCATGATTTTTCTGTGTTGGTGTAATGTACTCAGGTGAATATGATACTTGTGATGTTACTCTGAGTGCATATCCACACCGGGCAAGCTTGAAAAATATGCCTGACCACGGTGGAATTCGAACCTACAACCTTTGGAATGCCAGCGCAATGCTCTGACAACTGAGCTACGCGGTCTGGTCGGTTCGAGTATGTGATATTTCGGAACAGAATCTAGTTTGTTCGATATCAATGTTATCTAATAATAATCATGATTTTTCTGTGTTGCTGTAATGTACTCAGGTGAATATGATATGAATATGATTCACCTGAGTACATTACACCAACACAGAAAAATCATGATTATTATTAGATAACATTGATATGAAGGAACTAGATTCTGTTCCGAAATATCACATACTCGAACCGACCAGACCGCGTAGCTCAGTTGGCAGAGCATTGGGCTAGCATTCCAAAGGTCCTAGGTTCGAATCGCACCGTCGTCAGGCATATTTTTCAAGCTTGCCCGGTGTGGATATGCACTCAGAGTAACATCACAAGTATCATATTATATCATGATAGCTCTGATGATGACTTAATTCAACTAAATTTTCATGTTTTCAGGATGATGCACGACTCTCTGAAACAGACTTAATTCAACTAAGCTTCACAGCGCACAGTTCGAATTTGGAGTTACCACCTCGCTCCATGGATCCCTAACTTCTGCAGCCATATGTCTTACGTTGCCCAGTATTATGTTTGCGGTGTTACTCTGAGTCAGGGGCGTAGGAAGCACCTGGAGTTTGGGGGGGCACCGGCTTGTAGGGGCACATTACTATCGGAAAGGGCACCTAAAAAATTTTTCCCGGAAATGTTGTCGACGGGGGGGGGGGAGAAATTTCTCCTGAGGAAAATTTTCCGTCGTATCATACCGAAATTTATGTTTGTGACCTAATTTTTAAAAAAAATTTGTAAATTTCCACACAAAAACGGCACCTATTGTTTTAATTTAGTATTTACAGCGACATTAGCTTCTACAAAAGGGGCACTTTTCCTCACAAAAAAGGGCACTTTTCAACACAAAAAGGGCACTTTTTATCACAAAAAAGGGCACTTTTAGTCCTTTAAAAAAATTTGGGGGGGCACGTGCCCCCCGTGCCCCCCGCATCCTACGCCCCTGCTCTGAGTGTACATCCACACCGGACAAGCTGACAAGTTTGCTTGACCACGGTGGGAATCGAACCCACGACCTTTGGGATACTAGTCCAATGCTCCACCAACTGAGCTACGAGGTCAAGTCGGTTCAAGTTGGTGATATTTCGGAACTGAGACTATAGTTCCTTTGATATTAATGTATTCTAAGGTAAGATACTAGCTTTTTTGTGTGTGTTGGTATTGTGTACTCAGGTGAATATGATGTTTGTGGTGTTACTCTGAGTGTGCATTACCTGGTATATCCATAGTAGTTAATGAACCAGGCACAAGCGAAAAGTTACCAAGAACGCCAGTTGCACTAATGTCGTCCAAAACTCTAGTAATTTCGTCTTCAGAACCCGGAACAAAGACCATTTCTGCCTCGAAAATCACACTTCCACGGCTTTTCAGAATCGATACAATGGTTAGAACTAGCGACATACGTAACTATTTAAAAATCATCAAGGTTGTCCTTCCAAAACCTTAAACCTTAAACTCTGCGCGCGCAAGGGATGATGGGTTTTCATCTATTAGGCCCTTAAACTCAGAAAATTGCCTTTGCAGCAAGTGTGTTTTCTGTCGTGAGTCTTGTATATGTCTTAGGTATTCTTGCAAAGCTAAATTTCAAAGTTTATGAGCCTAAATAAGCAATAACCCATCGTCCCTTGCGCGCCCAGAGTTTAACGTTTAAGTTTTTGGAAGGACAATCTTAATTGAATTACTTGTATATGCAACTACTCATCGTTGAACTCACCTAAATCTCAAGATATTGGCACCACGATATTGTGGAATATTGGAAAATTTCTTATCGAACTAAGAAAATACAGTTATATGGAATAAGATGCGGTGAAACAGCATATTTATGAGATTTACAGCATGTTTAGGAGATGAAGCTAACAAAGTAATTTTGAGAGGTACGCCAAAACGATTTTAAGTGTTGAACGCTTTTCATTTTTCATTGCAACATTGGCGTAGTGATTGTTGCACCAGTATCCCATTCCTTAAGAACGGTCTTGCGGTCTAAAGGACTTCATTCTGGAATGCAAAACTCATTTGGCAGAAAAAAATCAGCATCAGTTTCCTCTCTTAGTAATGGAAAATCATTTAGAACTTACAGAGCTATCCAGTACAAAAGAATTTGAGTTTCCCCATATGGTAACACTAGACCAACAAGGGATTGGCACTTTTTGAACCACCAGGAAGATCAATTTGGAACTGACAGGGCAACCTCATTCCCAGGCTCTTCTGGGAACGAGATTGCTGACAGAGCTATCTAGTATAAGTAAAGTTTTGTTCGGTTTAGCTTACAAATTAGTTCCATCACAATTGTGAACTTACATTGCTTCTAACTTGTCCAGAAAGCGTCTGATAATCACCAGAATTCGGATCGTTTAGTGAATTCGTAAATTCCCTGTTTATTTTAAGTGTGATGGAAATAAATGCGTCTGGCAGTCCTAAATAAGGAGAAGATATAAAAGTCATCAGCGGATTTTTCAGATTTTGCTCTGGGGGAGTGCTGAATTAAAATTTATGTGGGGGGGGGGGAGTTGACGAATGGGTCAAACAAATTGCAGCAACAAGCTGCAGCGGGGGCTGGAGGCACAGTTGCTAATGGGGGGAAATTTTGAGATTCTTGGTCTTATTTAGTTCAACATCCTTTTTTATAGTCTTCCTCAGTTCAAAATCGTTATTTCAATCACATTACTGTCATTTAATTAATCTAATGAGCATTTAAATTTCTGGGAGGTAGGGTTACAAATTTCTCTAGGTGGGTGAGAAAACTTTCTGGTGGTGCAAAGTGTTTTTTGAAGATGTGCAACCCCCTCCCCAGAAAATCCATCTATGGTAAAAAACATTGATGGCAGTCGTAGATCCAGCTAGTTAGGGAGATGCTGGGCAAGCTAACGGGTACACCGAACTCAGCACTGATCAGTTGCAAAGACATTTTAAAACTATATAACTACTGCAGGTTATCTCAATTTCGGCCACCCGGTTTACTTACTTGTACACTGCGGTGAGCCAGTATATCCGATATCACAATTACACGTGTAACTGCCTGGATTGTTAAGGCATTGACTGTTCTCAGAACAAATATCTGGGTTCGTACATTCGTTTATATCTAAAAAATAATATCCGGACTTCCAGCATCGTTTTCAATCACACTAATGAGTTATTTAATGTTAATTACATTGGGTGTGATTGCCCAATATAGAGACAAAGTGGAGGGCCTAACGAAAAGCCTCAAAGCACAGAAGACAATCAATTAAACTTTATTTCAAATTAATTTTTAAATACAGGGAAGTCACGCAACCTAAATAAATTCGCTACCCACGACCTACAGTGCCTAACTTAGTGGTAAGAGACAGCACGCTGCTAGCTTTTTAATCCAGGTCTATATCCAGATCAGTGGATTACCTTCGCATGAAGTGATTCCTGTGTATCCTTGGGTACAGTTGCAGGTATATAATCCCCCATTGTTCAGGCATGTCCCACCAGATCCACAAGGGGTAACAGTTGAACATTCATTTATGTCTAAGGAACATATCAAGAAATAACAGAGGTTCATAATAGGAATGTTCGGTATACCGATATACCGAAAATATCGGTATTGAAACCAATATCGGTTTATCGGTATGAGTCAGTTTTTCAGTCATACCGATATACCGAAATTTCCGATATATCGGAATTTTTCGGTATACCGTATCAAATTTACACACCATGCACATGGCGAAATCATCAATTTTTGTTTTACTCAAATGCAAAGTAAAAGTAGACATTTACATCTGAAATTCCTTCGAAACAGCTTCGAAATTGGCAATTGCTAGATAGTATACTTCAAAATAAGGTTTCCGTTTTTATATCAATTTTTAAAATAAGTTAGGGTTAGGTTAGGGTTTAGGTTAGGGTTAGGTTAGGTTAGGGTTAGGATTAGTATTAGGGTTAGGTTAAGGTTAGGGTGAGGGATAGTATTAGGGTTAGGGTTTAGTTTTGAGTTAGGATAGTTTTTTCTACGTTATAAAAACGGAAACCTTATTTTGAAGTATACTATCTAGCGATCACCCTTCGAAATTATCATAAACGGTGTTTCCACTTTTTAAATTATTCAAAATCAAAATTTCTTTCAAATTTCCACTACGGGGTTTTCCTATCTAATTTAAAAGGCGAAAAACCGGTATACCGATAATATCGGCATAATTTTTCCGGTATACCGATACCGGAAAATTGTCATACCGAACATTCCTAGTTCATAAATTATTTGACTAAGACTACCTCTACTATACCTCTCACTGGTTTAATAGCATTTGTTGGTTAGTCAGGTAGATTAAACGCATCTGATTGGTTAATGGCAGTGGTAGTCAAAATCTGAACCTAATATTGTTAAGCCCTGATTCCACGAGCGCTTTTTATCAGCGAAATGCGAAATATTTCGCCTGTTTCTTTTGAATTGTGAGCAATCAAGTAGAAATAATTTATTCGAGTGGTCGCAATTTCAAAAGAAACAGGCGATATATTTTGCATTTCGCCGAGAAAAAGGGCTCGTGGAATCAGGCCTTTAGAGAGGAAGCTGATCAAACGACCATCCGACCGACTGACTTACTGGCTGGCTGACGGACACACTTGTGTTTAATGCTGGGCAACAGCCAACTGAACTATGCGACTCAGTTGGTCAGAGCGCTGCACCAGAATTGCAGATGCAACGTTCCAAATCGCCTCGTTTATTTCACATTCACCACCTACAGAAATCTTCTGCTTATCACTGAGAAAGGCAATCATCCAGTGTCATCGGTCCTGGCATTCTCCATAAACAAAAGCTTAAAACTTCGTATCAAACCTTGCCTCAATTGATGACAAAGTATTACGAAAGTACCAATGGTGTGTTAGTGTTTGGCACGGATGGTGAAGAGAACCTTGCCGACGCTTTTTCACAAGTCTTCCCGAATGCAAACCACCTCTGCAAATCGCCTAAAGTCGTCTTTAATCGCTTTATCTCACAGATAGTTAAGACAAATTTACCCTATACGAGCACAGCCTGGCATGTTACCATGTCAGGGTGGACTATTTAAACTTACCAACACAATTGAAACCATTTCCGAAATAACCCACGTTACATACACATGTAAAGCTTCCGGGGGTATTTTGACACACAGCATTAGCATGACATGGATTAGTTAGGCATTCATTAATATCTGAAAAATAGATACCACAGAATGATGTTAGCATTTATTTACTTAAACCATGCAGAGTAGCGAGAAAAAAGCATATTAAACGTGGTTGCAATGAACGAATAGAAATTAAGATTTGAACGATTCATTTTCTCACTGGAAAACGTGCACATTTTATTGTAACAGAATTGCAGAAGATTGTTAAATCCATCATATGTAGTAAAAAATCAATTCAAACTTATCACAAGTGAAGAATTAAACATACTACTTAGGCAGCCAACAGAAATGGTAATTTCTACTCAACTGTCTAAGAAACTAGCATTTTAAAAAAAATCGACATTTATGATCGAACATTTTGAGCGTAGCACTTACCTACACAGGCAAAACCGTCCCCAGTGTAGCCAGATTTACACTGACAAGTGAAAGATCCAACCGTGTCTGTACAGTCAGCGTTTGTGTGGCAAGAAGAGGATACTACGCATTCGTTGATGTCTAAAATATTTATAGAAATATATCTTATTCATAATAAGTATCATAATAGAAATATATCATTATAAGCAGATTATTATAAGAAATCCTGCTTAGCAGGCTTGCTGTCGCATATCGGAAGTCATTGGTTGTAAAACATTATTTGCTTTGGACTGAACTTCAATAGCCCGGCGGTTTCATCCCAGAACTGCTTTTGATCGATGACTATTGCCCGTGAGTCGTTAAGTAAAATCTTAATGGAATACGTACTTTGGCAGTTAAAGCCATTCCCCGAGAATCCTGTTGTACATGCACAAACGAAAGAACCTTTGGTGTTGGTGCAGATACCATTGGGAGAACAAGGGTTTGTCAAACATTCATTAATATCTAAAAACAAAACAATCATAAATCAGATTTACAATGTGTATAGTTGTGCAATTAATGTCCACATGCATTTGGCATTTATAACCTATCCTGATATTCTTTCTTCCCGATATCCACCCCCCCTCCCCCGCCTCAAAGTAACACTCTGGTGAGTAATAATTAAACATTTGATGTTGGAGCAAAACACAGACGGAAGCTTTCTCATATCATACACTCGAAGTGTTTAAGATAGTAATCTTTAATTGAAAAAGTGAAGTTGGCTTGAAGTAATTTTTTCTCTCATTCTTCGTTGTTTCAAATCACTCTAATAAACTGCAATGCATTCAGTGGCGTAACGGAACATCCTGAGGCCCCTCATCAAATTTTTAAGTGGGGCCCTATTTTTCCCCGGAAAAAGTTGGCGAGCGGGGGGACCAAATTTCTAACCATATTCCTTAAAAAAATGGTTAAAAAAAAATTTCCGTACTACGAAAGAGAGTCCACAAAATTTTTTCGCATCCATCTCTACTAAAAATAGGGGTCCAAATTTCACAATTTTACCAATTCCTACTTTTGGGGGTGGCCCGTTGCAAGTTTTCTGGCCCTCTATAAGTTACTATAACTGAGGTTCGGATCCATTTGCCCAATGTACTAGCAAAAATTTTATGGTCATTTTTGTCGGGGGTCGGGGGCCCCCAGCTTGCTTGCCCCCCCCCCCCCCCCCCCCCCGCCACTGAGCACCCAAACACCTCTCGGTTACGCCACTGAATGCATTTTATAGAAAATCTCCATGCACAGTACTTCGCAAACAGCAAAAATGACATAGTTCGTTCATTTTTGTTCTCAAAATAAGCAGATTATTTGCGTGCCTTTCCACATTACAAGACAGCTATTGAGAGAGATACAATTTGCTGGAAAATATAGGCAGACTTCAACGTTTCGAGCGAACGTCCGTCGCCGGGAAGTTGATAAAAGTTATTAGAAGTTAATAGCAACTTTTCGAAGAAGGACCTTCGTACGAAATGTTGAAGATTTGCTAATATTGTTTTCAGGTAGTTGTATCTCAATCCGCCAGCTGTCTTGTCATCGTCGCTACCTAGACGGGCACAGGCCGTTCGAGATTATTTCCATATTACTATCTAGTAATGACGTCATAAGTTGTATGGTATTGACGTTAGGAGTATGGTTTGGATTGTAATTTGGGTTTGCATAAAAACGATGGTAACATGGAACCCGACACGGAAATCCAGACAAGAGTGAATCCAAAACAATGTTTACTACTTACCAATGCAACTTGATCTACCATCACCAGTATGGCCAGCATTACAAGCACATAAGAATGACCCCGGAGTATTTGTACACGTGGCGTTCGCGTGGCAGGAGTGGAGTAACACACATTCGTTAATATCTACAAACCGCAATAACGATAGAACTGAATAGGGAGCTTTAGATTTGACTACGAGTACGACTACGAGTACGAAATTCGTCAAGCTAAACGCATGCTGTATGCTTACGCCACATTCCGTACTGACGCGAAAAAGTCGTAGCCGTCGCCCATCTGTGTACGAAATTGTGGAGAAATCTCGTAGTCCTCACGACGACTTTTAAAAAAAAAACAAAGAAAGTTGGCTTTTTTTGTTTTCCAAAAATAATATGTAGCATTTATATAGCGTTTATCCGGCGCAAATAATATATTAGTACTAAATATCTGGCCTGTTTTTAATGTTATGACTTGTTTACACGTTTTGTAGGGGATTTTAGTCTGCAGAAGATTTATTTTTTTAAACATTTTTCTCTCGTTGTTGGTTTACTGTTATAAAAGCAACATTTGAATCGAAACGAAAACGACTACGGTAATTTCCTCGCACGCGATCAAATCTCGTACTCGTAGTCAAATCTAAAGCTCCCTAATAATGTAGTTGTCGAATCGCGTATTTTAAAAGTTTGGACAACGTGCTACAGCGAAATACTGTAAGGACATCTTTTTGGCAGGTTGTTCCTTGTAGTAATGACAGATTTCTGATATCTAGGAATGTTTAAACTGATTTCATAGATTGCAGCTTTAATAATAGACTTTCCAAAGGCCGCAGTTCGTAGTTCCTGGAAGCGACGGACTTTTGTCACCCGCAAGCGCGCCAAATTCACCGGTGCATTTTTGCTCCGGTGACGTCAGTGAATGCTCATTATTAGGCCATATAAAAAAAAATAGTTGGTTAGCGTCCTTGGCTTTTGCCAAAAAGTGGGCGGGCGGGCGCTTTTTTTTTTAATTTTTACTAATTTTTAACGCCTTGGTTTTACTCACTGTTAGGTCCGAAACTGGATTTTCTTGCGCAGTACAGATATTTTTTTATATATTTCAAAATATAATTCATACCGTCATTTTCGCACGCAATTTCGCAAATTATTAACACAATTGACTACAGTCAACAGAAATACTACATATATTAGAGCCCGTTGATCAATAAAAGTCGGGTTTTTTTAAAATAAAAAATAAAAAAAAGTCCTGAGCGGGGCCTTTTTTGTGGGCGGGCGGGGACGCTAACCAACTATTTTTTTTTATGTGGCCTTAGAGACCTTAAGATTGACGTTTACGGCAAACGTCAAACCGCTAGCGAAGTTTTTGATTTTACAGCTCTATTATTGTAGCTTTTACACCAGTTTTGAAATATGTTAAACTGATTGAACTTTTGCTCTTTAGCAATGATTTAAGAAAGAAAATTAACCACTAGTCATGCCATTCACCAAAGCAGTAAATTAAGATTTGGCGTTTGAAGTTGACGTTTGACGTATAAATTTCATGCTTTAACGACTACAAGCCCTCGTAGCAGTTCAAGCATGAAATCTATACGCCAAACGCCAACTTGAAACGCCAAATCTTAATTTACTGCTTTGGTGAATGGCATTGACTAGTGGTTAATTTGCTTTCTTAAATCATTGCTAAAGAGCACAAGTTTAATAAATTTAACATATTTCAAAACTGGTGTAAAAGCTATTATAATAGAGTTGTAAAATCAAAAACTTCGCTAGCGGTTTGACGTTTGCCGTAAACGTCAATCTTAAGGTCTCTATTATTCTGTACTAACGACGCCATTTTGTAAAATTTATATTTATATAATTATTATAAATATAATTATTTATATTTTGTGAATATATGGAAAGTCGCATGAACAAAACAATAATGAACTACTGAAATCGACATGGTGAACGCTCACTATGTCATAATTGATTTTCGCGCCAAATTTTTCAGTAAGATTCAAAATCAGGCAAGTGACACAAGTCGCTCGCTTCCGTCTTTCTGAAGCGCTCCCTTCTTGCTACGCGCGGTCCCTAACGAGCGACTTGGGCAAGTCTACTTTAATAATTGCTTGCACTATCCAGCCTATTTACGGATCAGTGGATACATTACCTAAGCAGGTCTTGCCATCACCAGTGTAACCCGTGTTACATGTACATTGATATGAGCCAGGGGTATCGGTACATGTAGCAAATTGACTGCAACTATGGGTTCCAAGCTGACATTCGTCAATGTCTGAAAAACACAACACAATAAATCAGACTTTGGTTTTAAGAGCGTATACACGTTAAAGTAGCATAAACAGGATGCTATTATGCTATTATTCATATACTACAATCCTGGACGAAACATCTGCGACAAAATTTCGTAATATTATCGCAAATTTAGAAAACCTCCCCCTTGCCCCCACCATTCAATGTTGATTGCATTCGCAGAATACGGTCAAAACGTCCAACATTGATTTTGGGGCGGAGGGGCACAAACGAGTAAATTATTCCGGTCTAATGGTAAAAAAAGCCACAAAGGAACGTTTTAACAGAGTGTTGCAGATGGTTTTGTCCAGGATTGTAGGTTAAAATTAAACAAGACTGATAATTAATCAGTACATAACATATAACTATATATATAATGCCATTAAGTCACGATTTAGTCATCAGAGGGTTTGATTGTTTGCGTATTTTCATCAGTTGAAAATTGATCTATTTTAGATGGAAAGTGCCGATTAAGTAAATCAGTAGATTAAATGAACAACTGTGACATTTATAGACCATTATCTTGCATTCATCTCGTACACAGAGCGTGTCCGTTCGCAGGTTGCATGCTCTGACTACGAGATTGAATTGCAGTTAACTTTGCGCCCATGCATCACATGAGCCCATGCATGCATCACATCTGCACGAAACTTGAAACGAACAAGTACTCATTAGAATGAATAATGAACTACAGTTTCTTCCACAACAACCACATTTTTGCCACAAGTTGTGAGTGGCATAACCCACACGTTTGTACAAAGAGCCTACTTGCTGGTTATTTCAAGTTACTATAGTAAGCTATAGTATTAAGTATACATACTAAGACAAACGAAGCCATTTCCAGAGTATCCTTGATTACACGCGCATTGGAAGGTGCCAGCAGTGTTGGAACAAGTACCATCAGTATGGCATGGATTGGTTAGACATTCATTAATATCTGTTAGATAAAGAAAATAATGTTTATTATTATATAAAGTGTAGTGCTTTATAGAGATTTTGAGCACTGATAAAAGTGATAATCTCACATGTGAGATTATTCATGATAATCTCACATGTGAAAATTATCGCTTTTCAATTATCGCTTTTCTGTAAAAATTATCGCTTTTCAAAGACTGTCCTTTATATAATAAACAGAAAAATACATGGGTGCTTGGAAATACCAGATTTATTTCTCGTGTTGAACATGATATCTCACTCGTTCGCTGCGCTCACTCGTGAGATATCATGACACTCGAAATAAATCTGGTATTTCGGGGCACCCATGTATTATTCTCTATGTATATCATGAAAAATGGCTTGCATGGGGAGATATTAAAGTAAAATATCATTCCGTTTCGCTTTGTTGAGAGAACGTACGACAAACGTACTATATACAAATAAGCAGATTATAATCATTTACAGCAGGGATCATTTTAGATTTTCAGTTGTACCACAATATAGTACTGCAATGTTTATTGCCGCGTACTTGACCTGGTATAAACCTAAAATTTAAAATGTACTCACTATTTAAGATAAAGTATACAAGGAAAGTTCCTAAAGGCATTCATTAAGTAACATTTCAAACGAATTGTTTTTATAAGAACATATGTAAAGTGTAGAATATCTTAAATAATGATGGTAATTTTGATGGTGTGTGCTATAATAGACTTGACCTTACAATGAACTGATGAATTTGGGGAAGAGCTTGAAATGAGCCGCTCTACTTAGTAGGCGGAATAATGAATTCCAGTTCTTTTCACTATGGTCACAGCTACAGTATTTTTGTAGTGCGTGAATAAGTGCAGGGTGGTGTACATTGAAAATGGTTTATTAATTCTTACCAGGACAACTCAATCCGCTTCCTGAATATCCAGGTTTACACGAACAGACAAATGATCCAGGTATGTTGGTACATCCAGCATTTTGATCACATGGTGCTTGCAAACATTCATTGATATCTGCATGTATAACATAGAACACTTAATATTTAGCAACATGCGTAAATACTTAAAGGTGATCTACAGTCCGTATGTAAACAAAGCCTTTGTTTACATTTTTGTGTCCAAAATATTGAGCTTTATTCGACAACTATTTATATTTTCAAGCTTCTAGAGTATAATAAATGATCAAGAAATAACAATCAGGCTTTTCAAGAACTCAAAACATAGTTAAACTGTTTGTATCAAAAAGTGGGCTCATTTGTGCACATGCGCAGATCGGACTATAGATCACCTTTAAATCATGTCAAGTTTTCCACGATTACAAAGCTATACACATGTTCGTGAGCTTTATTTCCAGCTACCTGGAAAGTATAGAAACTACATACCTGGAAAGTATATTGACTATCTACAATTGAACCTAACACTCAACATAATACAGTTCTTTTCTTGATAATAAGAATACTACAGTACAGAAAAGGTTCCGTTCACATGAAATCTGGTCCGTGCTCAAAATTGCACGATTTCAATTTGTGCGTTCGCATGCGACGCATGAAAGCAGACGAGAGAAACCTTGTACAAAATCCGTTGAACTTACCAACGCAATTAAGACCATTTCCAGAATAGCCTGCCTGCAACCGCACTGATATGATGTTAAAATACTGTACCTGCACAGTTAAATCCACTACCAAAGAATCCTGTATTACAAGTGCACAGGAAGGAGCCAACCGTGTCTGCACATTGTGCGTTGGGGTCACAAGGATTGGTAAGACATTCGTTAATATCTAAGAAAATAATTCAAATTGTTTTCGTTCAAAACTTTCACCTTTGCTCATATTAGTTTCAAAATGTGAAAAAAGACAATCAAAAGCCTGTAGAGGGTCTGATCTTTGTGAATTAAACAGAACATTTTGAATAGAATAAATCAAAGTGTTGTCATGGCTTATGCCATGATTATATAAAATCCTATGTTGACCTGATTCTGAGATAGTCATTGTTTTTGTTAAATACAACATTAAAAGATATAGCGTCTTTGGTAGTCTAACTTTGCAGTCTTTCGAACCTAAAATACCTCTATTAGAGTTAAGATTATTTCCTGCATAAATAGCTTCGTTATTTGCAGCGGCAAAAACGTACTGCTGGAAATATTAGTTCGCAAACTTTTTAAAATCATATTTCAAAAACTCATTAATAATTCAGGGTAACACAAAGAAAAATCATAAGCGTGTCGTGGTTTTATATATGTGATAAAAAATCACGTTAATTTACATAAACTTTAGCTTTGATTTTCTCGGTTTAGACAAAGTTTATTTTAAAAATTACTTCGCCAATGAACTCGTATAAGATGAGGCGTTTTTGAAGCTATTTAAAGCACTTGTAGTCGTGTTTTATCACATATAAAACACTCCGCTACGCGTCGTGTTTTATATGTGATAAAACACTCCTACGCGCGTGCTTTAAATTATTTATAGTACTTAATGCTAATTTGTTCATTTGAAAGGATGTCTGCTTTAAATAAAGTTAAAACGGCATTGTTACAACTTAGCTATTTAGTTCGTGAATTATATCGTATAGAGATTTTAAGAAAATATTAGGAGAGATTTTAGGTTTCCTGGGGAAGGGTCGCATCCATGCATGCATGCATCTAGTATCCGCTATTGAGTATTGTAATTATATTTATATTAATTTGAATTAATCACACTATGTCTGGGACTGGTTGTGCAAATGTGGAGTAGCGCTAACCCTGGATTAAAACTTAACCTGCTGTTTTAGTTTGTGTATTTCTACACGTCTGTTTATTTCAAAACTTCAGAGAAGAAAACTCCTATCGATCCTGACAACATCTCTGAAGAAATATTTCCAAATTTATAGACAAGCTGTCAGGAAGTTTGCTTTGAATTTTAGGTTAACCAAGGGTTAAGCTAACCCGGTTTTGAACAACCGGCCCCAGGTGGATATATTAACCATGCATGCACCTGGTCAGACTTAAACGAATGGTTTAACCACTTCCTGATTCTTAAAATTAACAAGCTGAGGTTAGTAGTGTAGTTTTAGACTGCAGATACTGCTACATTTTTCAATATTTGGATTAGTTTTTCTCTTCTCGACAGATTGGATGGTTTTGTTCACATTTTCATTCATATAATCATATGAATATTAATCAGGGTGGAGGCTAAGGATTTCAAGACATTTTTCAATAAATTATAAAAATATACAATAAGCATAGAAAATGTGCCACTTCTTACTGGCACAAACACTTCCGTTTCCAGTGTAGCCAGTGTTACAGGTACAATTGAATGAACCAAAAGTATTTTGGCAAGTAGCTCGACCAACAGCGCACGGGCTCTGTGCACATTCATCAATGTCTAAAGAAAAGATATCTTCATTACAATGAATTAATACATATCAGTAAAGATCTGATCACTGCATAGCCAAATTATACCGTTAGTATCTGCTTAAACATAATACAACATCTGATTTTAATATAAAGATTCGACAAAGTAGTTGAATAGTACCGAGACAATTCTTCACAATTGTCGCAATTAACGATAACAATTTTAAAAAATGCAAATAAATTATTACAGACCTGAGCAAAAGAATCCATTTCCAGTGAAGCCAGATCTACAAGCACATATATATGATCCAAATGTATTGGTACAGGTAGCGTGAACGCTGCAAGGGTTAGCCAAACATTCGTTTATATCTACAATGACAAACAATGACGGGAATTCCTCAGTCTCATTATTGATATCGTACAATCTTGTAAACCATAAAAGTAGAACTGCACATTGCTCAATTTTACATTGTAAATTATTTTTAAAATGCAAACTCGACAATAACAGTTATATAATAAGCAATGGCAGTTGAAGCAGTTGATTTCAACTTGCTCCATTACATCTCAGCTCCAGTTTCTTTTTTCATAATCAGAACATTTTTTTGGGTAAAGTTTAATAAGTACAAGAGCGAAGATTCATCGAGTGTCAATTAACAACAAACTTTTGGTTTAGACAAAACAATAATGATAATTCACCGTCACAGAGAAGTTTGCCATCCCCGGAGAAACCATCATTACAAGTGCAGAAATATGATCCTTGTGTGTTGGTGCAGGTAGCTCGAACATGGCATGGGTTGGATGTGGTACATTCGTTTATATCTAAAAGTTTAAGCACGAAATAAGTACAGTTTATCACAATAGTCTTGTGCTAGATAGCGATGGCCATTCAGTCGCATACTGCATGGGAACAAAGCTTTTAACAAATGCTTTCAACGTACACAAGTTTCCACTAACATGAATAAAAAGATGGAACAAAGACCGAGTCCAGATCATATCTTCATTGACCATGTGAGTTTTCATCATCTCAATATAATCATGATAACCTCAAAAAATGATTGATGCATTTGCTTACCCGCACAGTCGAAACCATTTCCAGAATATCCTTGGTTACATGTACAAGTGTAAGAACCAATCGTATCCGTGCAAGTTGCTTGAGCGTGGCATGGATTATTCCTGCATTCATTTATATCTACATAAATTAAATCGCAGCAACAAATTTTAATACAATTTCGATTGAGTACTTTATAATGATGCCTGTCCCCCTTTCACCCACGTTTAATTATATAAGAAAGATGTATAAAAAACAAAAACGACTGGTCAACGGTCAATAAACATTTAATCATGAATATTTGATTAATACGACAGGCCAATAAACGAGCGAAAAGACAAAATTACACGCTGTAATGGTGGCATTCACATTTTGATTCTTTATGGAAGGGGAAAGTAGTTCAAGACTTGTATAAACAAATCATGTTTGACAGGCACTTATACTAGACTGTACCTATTCTTGGGTTGCACTTGACGTCATGCCGGCCATGTTGGAGGAACTTTGATACAATAATCCCATTGGATAGATAGATAGATAGATAGATGGTTTATTACATATAAACATTGCAGCCAATAGGCTGAATGGACGACTTGCGCTTTAGACTAAATTTTAATCTAAGTAAGAACAACGAAATCTATCACCACAGCTAGAAAAAGCGTCTTGGAATTAGTAGTATTACAAAGTTTGGTTGCGAAATGTTGTAAAATACGGAAAATATAGCCCTTCAAAGTTGGCAAATTTGTATACTTTTGTATTACGTACGTGAATTGGTAACTAAATTAGTTACCAATTTCCGCACGTAATAGAAATGTATACAAATTTGCCAACTTCGCAGGGCTATATTTTCCCTATTTTACAACATTTCGCAACCAAACTTTGCTGTTTTTCTAATTTTGATAACTTCTTTCCGAAAATATCCTTTGTTATTCCCAGATTAAAAATTTTTCTAAAGCGCAAGTCGTCCATTACGTTTATATTTACAAGTTAAGAAAATATTAAAATACAATACAACTTAATGTCTCTAAAAGGATCTAAGAATGTTGTAATAATTTTATTACGAATAATTTAATGCATTATATATAATAAAGCTATTTTTAAAACGGTTAGTCTGACATGCAACGTTAAATCTATGACTGGATCTAAGAGTCATATGAACAGTTTCATTACGTGGTGGAAGAAGATTATAAAGCTTATGGCTATCATCAGTCACTATTTCTTCAAATAGTTTGTCTGAAAGACCGTCTCTTCGATGGCTGAGTCGTTGGAGGCCAGTTGATTGTAAAGCGTCTTCATATGAGACCCAATTAAGGTAAGATAATTCGCAATGCTCTCTTTTGGATCCGCTCCAAATCCTGACTGAGGTAATTTGTCAAACCATTATGGAATACAGGACTTGCGTATTCTAGGATTGGCCTTATGCACGTTGTAAAAGTTCTTTCGTGCCAACTCTCGCTCTCTTAAGTTGGGAGAGGAAATAGAGACGCTTTCGCGCCTTCGATATAATTTGGTCAATGTGATTGTTCCATTTCAAATTGTTAGAAACCGTCAGACCAAGGATTTTAGCACTTTAGACCACTTCCAACATTTCTCCATTTGCTATAATAGGGTCAAACATTGCTCTTGGTTTGCAGAGTCCGATTCGTAACTCCTTGCATTTAGTTTCGTTAAGTTTGAATTGGCTCTCAGAGGTTTGTCTTGTTAGGTCATCTGTAAGGGTTTGAACTTTACTTTCTTCGTTTTTCCCAACAATTTCGTCTAAAGTTGTATCGTCCACAAATTTCCATATATTACTATCGTTAATCTTTAAGTCATTTATCATTATGATAAACAGCCACGGCCCCAACTTAGTGCCTTGTGGACCAAACCTTAGTGCCAGATAAACAGCCACGGCCCCAACTTAGTGACTTGTGGACCAGACCTTAGTGCCTTGTGGACCTTGTGGACATTAGGAGCTATTTTAATTAGCCTTAAAGCGTGTTTAATTTTATCCAACATGGCCGCCATGGTTTTGTCTCTCAAGGGATTGATTGCAACCTCCCACGGTCAATACCTGAGTATCTAAGGGGCGGACCATTAGAAAAGTGATGGGGGGGGGGGGCTTTTTCAACTTGTACGAATATTTTTTTTAAATGTTTTGCTTGTGTCGATAATTTTTTAAAATATAATCCCTTGCACGATTTTTTTTTTATTTCAACTTATAATTTTCCCTATTGAAAAGTGTCTGCACGAATTTTTTTTCAAACTTTTTGTTGCACGAAATTTTTTCTTTCTGTTTTCCCTGCTCGATTTTTATTTTTGCTTCCCCCCCCCATCACTTTTCTAATGGTCCGCCCCTAACGCAATTTGATTGGTTGCTTTTCTCCGGATGCACTATTCAGTATTCACCTTCGGTCGATCAAAATAAAATGCTTCCCGTTTTGTTCCTGTTACAGACGAGCAAATCTTTTTACTAAACGAAACTGTTGTTCCGCTAAGCACAAAGAAAGCCTTACAGTGCGTCTACTGTAAGTGGGGCCACTTAGAGAACACTAACCAATCACATTGCAGAACAGAAAGTGAAAAAATCAACAAACGGCGCATTAGCCAATCAGCATTAGGGCAAAAACAATTCGAACAAATAAACGAATGTCAAACGGTAAAAATAGACATGTAAAAGTAAACATTGCAGTTAATGGCTTCCTGAATCTTTCTTTTGATTGGACGAGCTTTAGTTTGATTAGATTTTTCTTTCTGTTCTGCAATGCGATTGGTTAGTGTTCTCTAAGTGGCCCCACTTACAGTAGACGCACTGTAAAGTTTTGTTTAACAGTGTGAGTAGAAGTAATCTTTAAAACTCTTTCTAATGAATATAAAATTACTAAAGCTTCTAAATACTAAGTTCTTTGTATGTTTGCATGGCGATAAAACATATAATAGTTTTGTTTGTCGAAACACCACGTAAATTTATTACTGCAAAGCTTCTAAATACTGTTTTGTTTTCAACAATACAAATTGTTTTCACACTATTTTCGTTGTTTTTTGCTAATTATTCTTTTGCTATTGTCACTTTTGTTTTGTTATGGTATATGCTAAAAGATATTCACGTCAGTGCCGATGAATCTATCGCTTCGCGTCCTGGTGAATATCCTTGAAACCTCAGTGTCGGTGAATAATTGGGGGGGGGGGTCATGGGGACTTGCGGTGTTACGGAGTTGGGCTATTTTTAGTGCGGTGATACGGTGACTAAGGTTCCAAAATTGCGGTGTTGCGGTGAGAGAGAAAGGGGCGGTGTGCGGTGATTGTGCGTTTTACCTTACGGTGATACGGTGAGATGATATTATTTCTGTATAGTTTTGGTAGTTTTGGTCAGTTTTGCGGTTAAATCCATTTTTTTTCAGTTTTTTTTTAAATCCACATATTTTTTTGGCCTAACCACGACCTAACTCAGAATCTATAATCTAATAACAGAAATTAAAAAAAAACGCTTATGCCGTTAGGGGCGGACCATTTGATTTTTGAGGGGGGGGGGGGGACGGGGTTGGAAGATATCGAAAAAAAGTTTCCTGCAATCCAAGGAGAAAGAAAAAAAGTCATGCAGCATAAAATCGATAAAAAAATATCATGCAAAAGAGAGCGCTCAAAAAAAATTCCTACATGTAAATCTACTGACGTTCTTCACTTCAGTATTGTGTCCACAGGCTTGCAAGATTTTGCATTTTTGAGCAGGCACATTTGCTAAAAAGAACACTGTGTGAACAGTGGACAACATCACAGGGATTCTGGCGCCTTTGGAGTCTATAACATACGATAGCCAGTGGCGTTTCCTGGCAAAATTGTTGCCCCCCCCCCTGAGAAAATCTGGGCTTAAGATATGTACAAGTTTATAAGTTATTTATACATATCTAATATGCATGGTAGAAAAAGTATTTTTGGATGGTTGAGTCTGTGTGCGTTTTTTGATAACATAGCTCCAAACTATTAAAGCTTCAAAGGCCCATCTACAGGATGCAAGTTGAACGTACTGTATATACGATGATTTTAATGCGAATTGTATGAACGATTGAAAAGCTACAGAGCTATATTTGGTGGAACATTGTTGTTTCGGAGGGCAGTTAAAAATCGCATTATTGAAATCTTGTTTTATTACATATTAATCAAAGCTCATTTTGTGATTTTCCCTTGTTTAAAATAAAGGACAGTGAGTGTTCCTTAGGCTTAGTACAGCAAAGCTGCATGAATCCATGGTTGAAAACGCAGGAAATAGCATTTCCGAGGTTCAAATTTTCCCC
>CACRXK020005872.1:0-26727 GCA_902702795.2 Paramuricea clavata
TTAACTGCCAGTTGACATTTCTGGACGACAGTTCAAAACGAGTTGGTTGTGCCTCATGTCTGTCTCTCACCTGCAAATCATGTGGATGGACTCAAACATTTTATACCTCTAAAAAAATGGGCTATACTTTTGAAATCAATCGTAGAATGGTATATGCAATGCGATCAATTGGTTGTGGATTGTCAGCAATGAATCGTTTTGTTGGACCATGAACATGCCACCACCAGTAGGGACAAAGCCATATAACGATCACACCAAAGCAATCCTACGTGCTGTTAAGGACGTTGCTGAGAAAACCACCAAAGATGCTGCAGAGGAAATTTTTAATTCCAAAAGCCGGAATATTGAAGAAATTGTAAAAACTGGTGTGTCGTGTGATGGGACATGGCAGATCGAGGAGGGGTTTCTCCTCCTTGCATGGATGTGTCACTGCAATTTCAATGGAAACTGGGAAGATTTTAGATGTTGAGCCATTGAGCAAAGTGTGCAAGAATTGCAAAAAACATGAAAATGATGACGATACCTCAGAACATAGGGAATGGAAGGCCGAACACAAAGATAAATGCAAAGCTAATTATAGTGGATCAGCACCTGCCATGGAACCCGAAGAAGCTAAACGAATTTTCGGCCGCTCAGTAAGCAGTTATGGTCTTCAGTATAACGAATTTTATGGAGATGGGGATAGTAAAAGTTTTACAGCTGTGGAACATGTTTATGAGAAAGATCATGGTGTTGTTGTTGAGAAGAAAGAATGTGTTGGGCATGTGCAGAAACGACTTGGAACGGCACTGCGTAAATTGAAAAAGGAGACAAAAGGCCTTGGTAGAAAAGGGAAACTGACAGACAACATGATAGACAAACTCCAGAACTATTATGGGATTGCCATAAGGAGTAACAGTGGGAATTTGAAGGCAATGAAAAGTGATGTGGTTGCAAGCTTTGCAAGCTTATGGCACTGTGCATCCAATGATAAGAAGCCATTGCATACACATTGTCCAGACGGGAAGGATAGCTGGTGTGGCTACAAGCGCGATAAGGCAAATGGAACAACCACATATAAACATGGCAAGGGTTTACCTTTGGAAGTTACGACACAGATAAAGCCTGTATATGCCAGGCTCAGTGATAAAGAACTTCTTAGGAAGTGTCTTGATGGTAAGACTCAGAATCAGAATGAGGCATTCAACGGTATGATTTGGCAAAGGGTTCCCAAAACAGTGTTTGTTGGAACTGATTCATTCCAGTTGGGAGTTTATGATGCTGTTGCTCATTTTAATATTGGCAGCAAGGCAACCATCAAAGTGTTTGAAGCTCTTGGAGTGAAACCAGGATCCTTTTGTCATGCTGGTGTGAATGAAACTGACCGACTTCGCATCAAGAAGGCAAACTATAAGTCAGAGGATAAAAATAAAAAGCAAAGAAAGATACTGAGGGGGAAGAGAAAACAACAAGGGGACAAAAATGAACAAAAAGAAGGAAAAACCTATGATGCAGGAGAATTTTAAATACAGTCAGACTTTATATAGGCTTGTGAAAATAAAATGCTCATCAATGAAAGCTGTTTCGAAACTTTAGTCTCAATTTTCACAAATTGACATGTCTCAGACTTTGGGGAAGAATATCTCATTCAATATTTGTGCTAATTCGTTCAAATTTTCAGCATTTCACTATTGTGAATATATCTCAAATCTAAACCTCAAAAATGTCATCCAAGGTAAAAATATAATTTATATGAATATTTTAATTTAATTAACGGACCTGAATTTAGGCTTCATTATGAAACAAATTATGATCTTTTCATTGTTATCAATAAATTTCATTTTTTTTTAGGTTTAGGTTATTGCTAGACCTATTAGTTTTAACTTAAACCTATTTTCATATTTTTCTATCAACTACTGCTGTGGTAATTTTGCCCCCAAAAAAGGGATTTTTTTAGGTTATCGAAGGGCGTGTCTCGATAACCATGGCAACAACACATATGAAATCTTTGTTGATGAGATCAGGGAGTGATACTTTATCATTCCCAACAAAAATACTTCTGAAAAAACCAAAACAAAAAAAAATTAAAATTTTGTCCAGGACTACCTTCCTCGAAATTATTGTGAACTTGGCAAAAGGATAAAAGAATATTTAAATAAAACAACTGAAATTGCCTAAATAATCTTCGAAGCACTGACTAAGTACAAAATAAATCACTATAAAAATTACGTACACCCCCCCCCCCCCGGAAAGTTTACTGTATGACTGACTGAATGACTGATTCGTTTGAATTTCCCCCCAGTCATCACAATATTGTGAAGTTTCGAAGAAACTTCACACTAAAAAAAGGAAAAGAATAGAACAATATCAAAATACAATAAATTTTAAACTTATTTGTTTCAGAGGAATTGAACAAGTCTTGCTTTCTGGAAGAAAAAGATCATTCCACGGATAGAAGAGAAACGCGGGCTCGGCGGTCCTCATGAGCAGTACTGCAACTGATGCACTCATGCGCAGTGCTGTCGTAGCTACAACTACCTAACGACTATAGCTAATGACTTAGTAGAACTCCTTTTGCTCCAAAACAATGAAGTTCTTGTTGTCGCCTCTACGTAATAAGTTGATGAAATAACTCACCCGACATGGTAGAATCTGGTGAAATAACTCACCTGATAGAATCCGGTGATGAAATAACTCATCCACATATTAAAATCTGATGAAATATATATAACTCACCTGTCTCACCTCAAGGCCTAATTAACGTAATAATAATCTATAAATGAAATATAAACTCACCCACGGACATAGCCTGCTCACAGGCTCTATGACATTACTTTAAAATGTCTGTTAACGCAAGTTGAGACGTCCATGTCCTTCAGCTCTGGTAACCGTCTGTGCCCTCGGGTTACGAACTCAACCTTGTGAAACAAGAGCAACGAAGTTGAAGCAAGAGCTGCAATATTTTTATCTATTTGTCCGCCCTTTAATGTACGTCGAATATACTTCCTTGAACTAATAAAGTGTAAATATAAGATTTAATGGCTAATATAGAAGCATGTACGGTGTATAAAGGAATGATAATTTGTACATGTTCTTTCATAATAAATACACTTGCGATGGGGATTATGTTTAACTTTGGCGTCATGTTGCCAACATTTCTGAGTGAATTCAATGCTGGACGGACATTAACAGGTAGGCTGTATGATAATTTGCGTTCACAATGGTACAATTTCTGTTGTTTGCGTTCAACATTCGCAGAATTTGCGTTGTTTTTGGCACAGAATAAAGACCAGTAACAGAAGACCAGTAACGGAAGCTTTGAAGTTTGTGTCCTCGTGCATGTCGCATTACGCATGTTGGCCGCCATTTTCCTAGCCAATGACATTTTCTGGCAAATAAACACGCTGTACTGGCTGGCTGCTCCGCCTTCTGGCCAGTGAACTGCATATTTGTGCATAAAAAAACGAGGACACGTTGCATCGCGGAGTGGCCCTTCTGTTACTGATCTTTTTGGTGTTGGTCTACACATTCTCCTTGCCGGAACCCACTACATAGCCTGTTCGTGTGAAGTGAAAGGCTTTATTTACTGAGGGTAAACACGTGACAGTAAGAAACTGATAAACTTGTGGCCCTCAAAATTTACAAAATTTAAGATATTGGAAACACAGTCCCTATTTAAAGTTAAAGTTATTAAAACACGACCCTAACGCTGCAACCTATTTGCATACTTTTGATCATCTAAAAACTGTTTATAAATACTACGCCTAAAACTAAAAGCAGAATGTATACTTCTAACGTTCAAATCTAATTTGTTAATCCAGTCTATAATTGTTCCAGTCTATAATTGTTCTTACAGTGAAGGTTCTGCCTCCTTCTGTTTTACGATTGTAAATTGGGCATAGCATATTGAAATTCGAATAACGTGTATTCCTACTATGCCTGTCTGCTCACTTCATAAGAGGCTCTGGTACCCAGGGTAGTCTGAATTTCGCGCTAAAAGTGAATTTAGATAGCTAGGAGTATTATAAGACTATTTACACCCTTATACGCTAACATTATTCTCTTGATCAAAGACCCCTTCGTAAAAGGAAGTCAATTTAGAGTGTTAAACATAACAATTGAAGGTGCCATCTTTTCTGCATCCAAAATAATCCGGGCTGCCCGCTTTTGAAGTTTCAATACTCTTTGAAAACATTCACCATTGCAATTATCCCATGCAGATTACACTAGTTACCGTACATCATCGTAGGCTTTATAACACTATTAAAGTACAACTCCCTTTGCTGTTTCTTGAGGTACGGACTAATGTGTTTGAGAAGGCCAAGCTGTTTCGAGAGTTTCCAACATAATCGATCAATATGTTCTTCATAATTTAATCTATTGTCAATTAGCTGCGAGCAGGCCATATGAGTGGACTACCCACTGCAACATGTTATGGTGCATTATATATTACGTCTATTCAGTTATAAAAATAGCCAAATACGATCGGATTGAAAAAATCCACCATTCCAATGGCATGTAAAGCTATTGTCTACAAATCTGAGTGTTGAAATTATTTTCATTTGGGATTCAAATTTAAGTCGCTTGATGATGGCGCAACACATGGGTAAGCGATCAAGTTTTGGTAAATTTCCACTCGCAATTGAGGGCATACTTCGAAACCCGGACCGGACTCGGACTCGGACCCGGACTCGGACTCGAAGAAAATCCGGACTCGAGAAAAACCCGGACCCAGACTCGAAGAAAATCCGGACTCGTGTTTAACAAAACCCGGACTTGACTTTTGAAAACCCGGACTCGAAATAAGGCAAAACCGGATTCAAATCAAGGACTCTGTGTACGAAAATGCAAAGGTTTTTTGGAAAGGTTTAATAATTAGTAACATGATAAACGATAATCTCTTTATATCTTTATCTCGATATTTTTAATCTTCTGCTGTTAACAAAATAATCACTTAGATATACTGGAACCAAATCATTTAGGCACTTATAAGTTATTAAAAACTAAAATGTATTGATGCACAACGATCTACAATTAGTAGCTAGTACGAGGGTAGCATGTTGATTGTTGATTCTCAAAATAACGTTAACTTGATTTATTGTCAAACTTTATTGTCAGTATCGAGCCGCGGTTGTATGCAAGGCATATGGGGCAATTGATGAACGCATTGCCTAACGAGAGAGTCTCAATATCAAATTTACGCCAACCATCCAACGCGAATTTCACTGTCGGCCGCGGGTGCAGGCTTGCAGCTGTTGCTTTTACTGTGATGTGTTTTCTACTACTTTCGGATAAAGAATAATTGCGGGTGTTCAATTCGTGTTTATGAACTTTATATTAACGAAATAGAGAAAATAAACGTGTTTCCAGTAGCGTCTTGTCCAACTATTTGAGAGCATGTTATAATATCAAATTTATGTCCATCCGCACAACAACGCTCGAATTACTTCACAGTCGGTATTTAGCAGGGCGCTTATATATAAGCGCCCTGGTATTTAGGCGCGGTTGCCGCGATACCTTCATTGCCTTCAACATGAGATGTGCTTTTCCGGCGTTCTTTTCGATTGGTTGAAGTTATACTTTTGGTTGGTTGAAGTCTAGTTATTTTTCGTGTCATTTTGCCGATAGTGAGGTCGAATATGTTGAGGATATATTTTACCCTTGCCCGGCATCGATCACGTTGAATCTGCTATGCTGAGTCAGATTTCAGTTATTAATTTATGTCTAGGGTAGATTTAGCTACTCGCAGGAGTATGTATTTTACAAATATGTTGTGCATGGTCAGCGTGGTTAAATAAATTTTTAAATTAAGTAAGTAAGCAAGTACGTATAAGGCTAAATGATTTGTTTAGGTAGGCTATATAGTGATTATTTTGTGAGGAACCATATAGTATGATAACTGATTAGTATCCTCAGATAACGCATAACACTGAGTCACTAGAAGAAAAAAATATCTATATCTTTCGGAACCAAAGCTTATTGCAGTTTTGAAATAAAGTATTTTATTATATACAAAAGCGGGAAGAGAAAGGGGCACACGCGCAAGAGCACAAATCCATTTATCCGCGAGTTATTACCGATAAAACCTTTGCATTCTCTTGCACAGAGTCCTTGTTTTGAATCCGGTTTTGTCTATTTCGAGTCCGGGTTTTCAGAAGTCAAGTCCGGGTTTTGTTAAACACGAGTCCGGATTTTCTTCGAGTCCGGGTCCGGGTTTTTCTCGAGTCCGGATTTTCTTCGAGTCCGAGTCCGGGTCCGAGTCCGGGTTTCGAAGTATGCCGCAATTGAGTTGTTAAACATTTTACTAGAAATATACACGCATGCACCAACCCCTCGGCCTCGCTCTTTCTTAACTTAACAGAGTGACTATATAATTCCAACATATTACTTCAACATGAAGTATTTCGTGATAACACGAAAAATCATAAGGCAAAATAATATAAAGGAACACAACTCTTAATTGCAGAATCACTGACTTTGAGTTTCAAATTCTGATTAATGCACTGTTATTCCTTTATTTGGCGTTCAATTTAATGCCACTTTATGTCAACTTTGTCTTTGATAAAAACAGGTGCTAGACCAAGGGAGCCGCAAAACAATGTTGCCGACAAATACATTGCTTGAAAATATAGTAAAAATATTTTTGCAATTATAAATTAGATATCGGTTAAGCAACATTTGTTGTTTGTAAAAAGCTATAGGATATGAAAAAAAAACAAAAGCGTCAAGCCCAAGAGTAGCTAAATTGTCTGAAATGAACAATAAAATATTCACTGTTATTACAATACTGTAATTATGGTATGGAATTTTACTACAGAAATCGAGACTGAAATGTTTAACGTTTACTCCTACGCATGCAGATATATGGAATTATTAAAACATGTTTGTATTCGACAAAATTCACGTTTGATGACAGTATAATGAATTCATGAAACTCGCAATGACCTCGTTTCCATTTTCGGCAAAATCCCAAGGTCAAGACATATAGCTGTTCATACGTTTTGCCAACCGATCAAAATGCCGACGCCATGGTCTAGAAAGCCAGCGCGCTTATGAGAGGCATGCTTATGAGAGGCATGCATGCTTTAGGAGCATGCTTGGTTTGCCTTAGGTTTTTCTCTTTTTTTCTTTAGCCACAAATCGACAAATACGTAAACTGTCTATCCTCTAAATTACGCGATCGAAGCTAGCAAAGTAACTGGTTAAAAACCTTTAAAATCATGCGTCATATACACCAGTATGAAACAAACCAAACCATAGACTGTAACGGTGTATTAACAACTACGAAGTTCACTAGGTGTCACACGTGTAAAGCTGTAATATTTCAGTCATTTCACGATCAAAGTATTCTGTTTTAACGGGAAATGTTCTGTGAAGTGGGTACATTTTTCTTAGAGTTACAGCGCGCAACGAAAACTTAATTTGCACTGACAGTCGCAAGCACACATCATATGACAGTAACATAGTGACACAAAATGTATTATTCCGCCGCAAATAATGTAGCGTGAATAAACGGCAAATCGGTGATGGGGAACGCGGGGGAACGCCGTCCCCCCACCTTTTTTACCAGGGGAACGGCGTCCCCCCTGACAAAGTCAAACAAGGGGGAACGGCGTTCCCCCTGGCAGGGATTAAATATGAGTGAAGTTGTGTGAACGCCGTTCGACACCGTCCAAATCTCCCTGAAACTTGATATACTTGCAGAAAATTCTAGCAGACTAGCACAAAAATACTTACTTATTGTCACAAACCCGGATAACGTCAGGCAGCAACCCAGCATTAATTTGTTAGTCTTTCACGTAATCGCGAAATTAAACGTTAAAATGAACATTAAATGATTAATGGGATTATGGGAACATAAAATGATTCAATAAGAACATTAACATGTTTAAATGGGAAACATTCAAGGATATTTATTATCTAAGCTTATTTAGTTACTCACGAAAACGTCATATTTAACTTGCAAAGTTGCCTGCTTGCCAAGTTGCCGGCTTGCCGCATATTCACATAGCACTATTAAATTTCATCAACAATTCGAAAGTTTTATTTGCTTTTTGAAATCTACAACGCGCAAGCTAGATGTTTTTTTTAGGTACGTGTTCTATTAAATTATGATTAAATCCACTTCAAAGATTAAGCTATTGCGCATGTTACTTGTTCACTGTGACTATGCATGTGGCCACGCCCAATCGAGTGACCACGCCCATTTCATTTTCAAGAGCGTACCCCCACACTTTTAAAATTAGCAAAACATCACTGTCAGGCAAATACATTTATTATTGTCCGCAAATTGACTGTCAGGCATATTTCCATAGGCCCAGCGACTTGACGCTCCATAGAGCGACTTGACGCTCCATACAGCGTCTTGTCTTTTATAAAATGTCGTTGTTTTATTACATATTGGCGAATATTTCTTTACAAAATTTTGTTTAGTGTGAAGTATAAAATATACAGCAAAATGAGGAAATGACAGTTAAACTTGTGACGTGATAAAAGAAAAACAAAACCTTCATATTAGCCAATCACAAATCACGAGCTTGATAGATACCAGTCCACTCTCGGTTTGTACTCGCGCATACGCATAACGACGAAATGTTCTCACACACCTGGGTGTAAATAGCCGAGCGGAATTAGTACCTACGCCCCAGGATTACACCCGGAACGGCGCTTGGTGCCGCAACCTCGTACCCAGGCTATTTTCTCTTATACTCGGTGCCACGGCCACCTACTGAGAAAATACCCTGGTATTGTCTCCCAGAATCTGGGAGGTAACAATAAATTTTTATCCGGGTGGGTATTTTCGCCAACCGGATATGTAATGAGTCAGTCCTGGATCGTTGTGACGCATTTCCGATGCGAGATGAGATCAGATGGGTATATTTAAAAACATGTCGGCTGTGTGGTCTGGTGAAAATGGCATACTTCGAAACCCGGACCGGACTCGGACTCCGACCCGGACTCGGACTCGAAGAAAATCCGGACTCGAGAAAAACCCAGACCCGGACTCGAAGAAAATCCGGACTCGTGTTTAACAAAACCCGGACTTGACTTTGGAAAACCCGGACTCGAAATAAGGCAAAACCGGATTCAAATCAAGGACTCTGTTACGAAAATGCAAAGGTTTTTTGGAAAGGTTTAATAATTAGTAACATGATAAACGATGATCTCTTTATATCTTTATCTCGATACTTTTAATCTTCTGCTGTTAACGAAATAATCACTTAGATATACTGGAACCAAATCATTTGGGCACTTATAAGTTATTAAAAACTAAAATGTATTGATGCACAACGATCTACAACTACAAGTAGCTAGTACGAGGGTAGCATGTTGATTCTCAAAATATTTATTGTCAAACTTCATTGTCAGTATCGAGCCGCGGTTGTATGCAAGGCATATGGGCCATTATGGGGCAATTGATGAACGCATTGCCTAACGAGAGAGTCTCAATATCAAATTTATGCCAATCCACCCAAGGCGAATTTCACTGTCGGCCGCGGGTGCGGCTGTTGCTTTAATAAGTTAATTGTGATGTGTTTTCTACTACTTTCGGATAAAGAATAATTGCGGGTGTTCAATTCGTGTTTCCGGACTTATCTTAACGAAATTGAGAAAATAAACGTGTTTCCAGTGGCGTCTTGTCCAACTATTTGGGAGCATGTTATAATGTCAAATTTATGTCCATCCGCACAACGCTCGAATTATTTCACAGTCGGTATTTAGACGCGGTTGCCGCGACACCTTCATTACCTTCCGACATGGGATGTGCTTTTCCGGCGTTCTTTTCGATTGGCTGAAGTTACTTTTGATTGGTTGAAGTCTAGTTATTTTTCGTGTCATTTTGCCGATAGTGAGGTCGAATATGTTGAGGATATATTTTACCCTTGCCGCCATCGATCACGTTGAGTCTGCTATGGTGGCAGCAATCGTGTAACGAGATGGTTTACAGACAAGACATTCCTAGCTGCTGAGTCAGATTTCAGTTATTAATTTATGTCTAGGGTAGATTTAGCTACTCGCAGGAGTATGTATTTTACAAATATGTTGTGTATGGTCAGCGTGGTTAAATAAATTTTTAAATTAAGTAAGTAAGCAAGGATGTAGGCCTATAAGGCTAAATGATTTGTTTAGGTAGGCTATATAGTGATTATTTTGTGAGGAACCATATAGTATGATAACTGATTAGTATCCTCAGATAACGCATAACACTGAGTCACTAGAAGAAAAAAATATCTATATCTTTCGAAACCAAAGCTTATTGCTTTTGAAATAAAGTATTTTATTATATACAAAAGCGAGAGGATAAAGGGACACTCGCGCAAGAGCACAAATCCATTTATCCGCGAGTTATTACCGATAAAACCTTTGCATTCTCGTACACAGAGTCCTTGTTTTGAATCCGGTTTTGTCTATTTCGAGTCCGGGTTTTCAAAAGTCAAGTCCGGGTTTTGTTAAACACGAGTCCGGATTTTCTTCGAGTCCGGGTCCGGGTTTTCTCGAGTCCGGATTTTCTTCGAGTCCGAGTCCGGGTCCGAGTCCGAGTCCGGTCCGGGTTTCGAAGTATGCCGGTGAAAATAGGTTTAAACTGAAAAATCTGCCAATTTCTTATGTATGTGTTAAGTGAGAGTCACGTGCGTCGAAACACTGTTATTCAAACTATATATTTCACGTTCTAGATCGAATTTAAAAAATCCCCCGAGGAAATTAAAGAATAAAGTACACTTTATCAGAATTTTTCAGTTTTGGAGTAAAAAGTTTAATATCGAATGGCACGGGGGGCGTAGAACAAAGTGTTATTTTCTCACTCCTTTTGTTTATGTGTTTCGAATTTCAGGCATTCTGATTGGTCGAGGACGCAAAATGTAAACAAACGCGCTGATTGGCTAACATTATTTACCCTTGTTGTTTTAAATAGTACATACTGTAGATTTATCTACTGATATGTAATACTTAACAATATACAGTAGATAGATTTATCCCCGAGTCGACGGTGCGAAGCGCCGTGCGAGGGCACTAATTCCCGCCGGCTATTTACACCCGTGGAAACGAAAGCATTAGCGAAGTCTAAAGTTCATCAATTATCGCGGGCGTGGGTGACCAACGATGTTGGCCCAGAATAAGAAGGTACAGCAGAAGTGTAACTCAAGCAAGTATTTGTCCGCGTTTTTACAAGCGATTCGTCATCAATCACGCCATCCTGGCCTGGCTAGTACATCCGGCACTTTGTACCTACCAAAACCTGGTAAAAACTTCTGGTTGTACTAGCCAGGATGGCGTGAGCGAGTTAAAATTTTCGTGGACGTAAAACAATAAAGGAACCGACTCAAGTTACACTTCTGCTTTACCTTCTTATTCTGTGATGTTGGGGTGTTGGGTGGGTGGTCATCCTCACTGGTCTCAAAAATATGGCGGACTGTCATGAATAGCGGACACAGATTGGTCCAATTTAAAGTTTGCATTATAACGACTGCATGACGACAGCGAAATAGCAAACATTTCTTGATTTGATCACAGAATAGATACTGGACCAGAAGTGTCACTCAGACGATATTTTGTCCGAAATTTTACGAGTGCTGACGTGCAAATACGCCATCATTTGACGCCATCCTGGAGTACACATGGACGTTTTTCATAGGAAAACATAGGTACAAAGTGCCGTGTGTACTCCAGGATGGCGTCATAGCACGTAAAAAATTTCGGACGTTTTTCCCAAGCCAAAACACATAGGAGTGTCCCTTCTGGCACAAGAATAAGAAGGTACAGCAGAAGTGTAACTCGAGTCGGCTTAAATTGAGGCTTATATTACGTATAATAACATATCTAACATATACATGTTGGGAAATTAATAATTTTGTAATTAAAAGTGATCTTTTTAGGCGATTTTTCATTTGTAAGAATATTCTTAAAAATTTATCGTGTTTATACCATGACAACTACTTGAGATACTTCATGTTCGGAAAATACTATGGTTTTGTCAGCAAGGCGAGGGTTTCTGCATGCATGTATTTTCTAGTATACATATAATATTTTAATTGATTGTATAAGTGGGTTGGGATTATTCCCCTAACTGACCCTTCCACCGTAGCTGTGCTCCGGCTGCAATAGGCGCCCTTAGAAAACCTTCGACTCGATCAGGTTGAGCTGCTTCCCTCGTAATTCAGCTTAGCTCTCAGCTGCAAGTAAGGATGATTAGCACACCTCACTTACTTTACTTACTTACTTACTTGAAAGTTTACCACCTTATGAGGATCCGTTGACTCTGGCGAACGAATTTGGAACATTTTTCGGTCGAAAGATTGAACTTATCAATGACGAAATTAATAAGATTGGTGTTAATCCGATAACTACTGAACATCGTTTAACTGAAGTATTGCTTAAATCCTTCTCTCCTGTGTCGCAAGATGATATACGAGGAGTTATTTCGAAAGCATCAAATGCCTCTTGTCAACTTGATTCAATACCAACTTATTTGCTTAACGATTGCTGTGATGTTCTGCGTCCTATAATTACAAAAATGATCAACATGTCGCTGGAGAAAGGAATAGTTCCTGAAAATTGGCACTTGTAGATCCCCGTCTTAAGAAACTTGGTATGGATTTAGTGTTTGAAAATTTTAGACCTGTTAATAATCTTCATTTTCTTGCAAAGGTAGCTGAGAAAGTTAATTGTCATGTCGCAATTAGTTAATCACTGTAACGAAAATGCACCACTGCCTGTCAATCAATCAGCATATCGTCAGTTCCATTCAACTGAAACTGCGCTGCTTAAAGTGCAGAATGACATACTTATTAATATGGACAACGAAGAGGTTACGTTGCTCGTTATGCTCGACATGAGTTCTGCCTTTGACACTATAGACCATAATATTCTTATTGATATCCTCAAGAATAATTTTGGAGCAGTGGACAGTGCACTTCAGTGGTTTAGATCGTATCTGACTAATAGAAAGCAGCAAGTTGTCATTGATCGGTGTAAGTCCTCCGAGTTTATGGTTGCTACTGGAGTTCCCCAAGGTAGCTGCCTGGGTCCTGTTCTATTTTTACTTTACGTGTCTTTTAAACCTCAGAACTCATTGCATCAGGAGTCAGCTGTTAAAGCAATGGAAGATTGTATTGATGAGCTTCAAAACTGGATGACTGCACATCGTCTTTTTATTCAAAGTAGCAAGACAGAGTTGATTATTATTGGCTCTCGTCAGCAATTATCCAAGGTATCGATTGACAAATTGAGGGTAGGAGAAGTATTGATTCCTCCAGTAGGCGCTGTTCGTGATCTTGGGTCTTGGTTAGATACTCACATGTCCATGAATTTGCATATTAGCAAAACCTGCAGCAAGGCCTTTCGAAGCCTTTACCATATCAAACAAAATAGGAAATACTTAACTGACGATGCTACCAAAATTTTAGTTCATGCATTTATTACATACCATTTGGATTATTGCAATTCTTTGCTGTATGGAATTCCAAAATATTAATTAAATCGATTGCAGAAAGTGCTAAACGCTGCTGCTCGTGTTGTATGTCTTGTACCTAAGTTTGATCACATTACACCTATATTAATGAGACTGTATTGGTTAGGGACCGCTCATTATTTATTGTACAGGGGGGACTGAGGAGAAACTCTACAGTTGTAATATTTTTTCGTTGCCCCCCTCTTAAGACAAGTAAAATTTTCAAAGCCCCCCCCCAACAGGCAAAACAAGAACATAAATTTTGCCCCCCCTCTAGCTCTTTATCTTTATTTAGAGAAACAAAAACTCTAGCTGTTTATTTTAGAGAAAGAAAAATAGGTAATGGGGACCAATAGACATTCCCATTATAGACTAATTTTTTATCTTAGCAAAAAAAGTATATTCCCGGGAAGGGCATACTAAAATTACTAAAATTCCAAAGTTTGGTTGCAAAATGTTGTAAAATATGTAGAAAATATAGCCTTCCAAAGTTTGCAAATTTTGTATTCTTTTGTATAATTGCAATTTTCGCATGCAATACAAAAGTGTACAAAATTTGCAAACTTTGCAAGGCTATATTTTCCGTATTTTGCAACAATTCGCAACCAAACTTTGCAATAATTTACTTATTTTAGTATGCTCTTTCTAGCTGTGGTGATTTATTTGCATCAAGGCCGGATTTTGAGGGAAGTGTGGAGAGGTGCGCACCTCCCCAGAGATCGTTTTGCACCTCCCCTGAGAATTTTTCCACCTCTCTTGAAAGGTCATGCACTTCCCCTTGGGAAAGTTTCAATGATGGAACAAAGTGAAAATGTGATGGTTGCTTAGGATCTACACTTTGTGACGTAAGAAAGTTTTCTCTGTAAAATTGAAACAGTGATAGCCATGTCAAGCACCCTTTTAGTGCAATGTTTTGAAAGAAACAGTGTAGCAATTGTAATGAAGGGCAAGATTGGAGTCATACATTCATAATTCATTAATACACTGGTACATATTATGTACACTACATGCATACCTCACCTCGTTGATATTGGGCTGTTCTACAATAAGCCCTAACTTTCCATGGGAGTTGTGAGGTAGACCGCTGCACCTCTCCTAAAATTTTTGTCCACCTCCCCCACTATTTTCATCAAAATCCGGCCTTGATTTGCATCCCTTTGCCTAGTTCTAAAATTAGTCTATAATGGGAATTGTCTATTTACATGAACACGAGAGACTTTTTATTTGACTTCCATTTATGAATATTAAAGTCTATAAATATTGTTATTTGTTGTTAAGTTGTTTTGTGATACATTTTAAAAACTACTGTTTTTTCAAACTGGTAAATATTTTCAAAGCCCCCCTTCTTTCGTCTCTCTGTATTTTTTCAAAGCCCCCCCCTTTCAGGTTTTAAAAAATTTGAAGGCCCCCCCAGTTTCTCCTCAATCCCCCCTGTACAATAAATAATGAGCGGTCCCTTACCGGTTAAATATCGTGTTATATTCAAGATCGTACTGTTGGTTTATAAAGCTCTGCATGGATTGGCTCCCAAATATATTTGTGAAATGTTGACTTATAAACAAAGTAATAACTACTCTTTGAGATCAGACGAACTAGGGCTTCTTCATGTTCCAAGCACACGGAGAAAGTTTTTTGGTGATCGTGCCTTTTTGAAAGCAGGACTACTCTATGGAACTAAGTACCGTGTGAGATTCGGCTTTCACCTTCGTTGGATTCTTTTAAGACAAATCTTACGACATTTTTGTAAGAATCTTGTTTTTAAATATTTTTAAATAGATGCTTATAGTAGTTAAATGTTGTAAACAAGTAAATAACGTAGGGAAATTTTTATTAGCTTCCTATTTTATGTAATTAAGCGCTTTAGAATATTCTATAGTTTTAGCGCGGTACAAGTTAATAAATTATTATTATTTTAATTAAATTATTATTATTATTACTTACTTACTCACCCTGTAAACATTAGACAGATTTAGATCGAGGACGCGGACGTCAAAGACGACGTAAAAATGGCGTCAAAGTGGCGTGGCATATCCATACATGGGCACAACACGCCATTTTCACGTCGTCTTTGACTTCCGCGATCTAAATCTGTCTATTCCCTGTTGGAGGGAACCGGAGAGCCCAGAGAAAACCCACGACTTTCGGTAGAGCGTTGACCAACTCTTTTCCAGGGACGCCGGAAAGGGGGGCGCAGGGGGGGGGGGCAGCGCCCCTTGCCCTTTAGTAAGGGGGGCAGGGGGGAGGGCGAAAGTGCCCTTAGATAAAAATTCTAACCCAAAAAATATGAGGTACAACGATTAAAACGTATGAATTACGGGTGAAATGGACGTCATATTGATATATACGTGAAATTTTCTGGAATATTGTGTCAAAAATTAGGTTAACTTTTTGCCCTTGTTTTGGTGAATTATGGTTCCGGAAAATTTTTTGCCCTAGTTTTGGTGAATTAAGGTTCCGGAAAAATTTTTCGGAAACGAAATATTAATTAGTGATTGCCCTTACGTCAACATTGCCCCCCTGTGCCCTACCCTCGCTCCGGCGTCCCTGCTCTTTTCACATAAGTGTCACGCACAAGTCCGTAGCGAGAATCGAACCCACGATCTCAGAGGTGAAAGGCGCTTGCTCTGACGGTTGCACCACCGAAGCCCCGTGTATAATTGTCATTGAAAAGCCCGATTATGGGAATGTCAATGAAGTATGTAATGTAATGTTTTTATTACAAGAAGACAAGAAGTATAGCTATATATAACGCATATTTTCATATTTTTGGGAAAATGTTTGGTCATGCCCAGCGTGACTAGCATGACCGCTACTTTCGATCGCCAATGGAAACCCTACAAGACGGTACGGGGCAAATAATTAGAAATCTTGCTGTTGGGAGGGCTCAACTGCTGTCGCAAATGCAAACAAATATGAGACAAATACCTTATTTGCAAAATGATCTTAGCGTTACCAAATCTCCAATCTTGAATAACAACAACATATTTCGTCTAGCGCCGTGAATTTAACGCACGACAAAATGCACGTCTGACCTCAACGACCGACATAACGCATATTTTGGTCATTTTTTATCACAATGATGCCATAAAGGCTATCTTTAAAACATAAAACAAGGAATGGGGAATCCGGGAATCCGGGAATCGGGAAATCCGGATATCGGGGAATCCAGAACTGATAAGACGGGGATATTATGAAAGTGCTTGTTGTAAAGCGTGTTCGCTACTGTATACAATGCGAATCAGTTGTCTTAAATAACTCATGCTTATTATATATTATAGATTATAACAGCGCTGTGCACATCTGTGATTTTAATAACATATAATTTTATTAATTCCAATTAGACATTAGCGTCTATAGAATTTTGTTCCAACGCGCAAGTTTTTTGAATTAATAGACTGTAAAATGCATGCATCTTACAGGAAACGGGATAACATGAAACTAAAGCCCACGCTTTATATGTTAAATATTAAGCCGCTTTTCCACTAGGCGGAATTTTGCGCGCGGAGCGGAATTTTTCTTTGTCTTGTGATTTCTCGGGTGGAACTAATTAGAAAAGACAAAGAAAAATTCCGCTCCGCGCGCAAAATTCCGCCTAGTGGAAAACAGGCTTTAAAGCCAAAGGGCGCAATTCGGCGGCGGCGGCGATGACGCGGTATGTTTTTAGTTTTCATTCACGGATACTTTGTAATCCCAAATTACTTACAGTACTTTAAAATTAACATATTTTTGATTATTTTTTAACAACTAAAAATCGCACAGATTTGGTTTAAGCAGACGTTGGAGTTAAACTCCACAGTAATGTACCTTAAAGTATCTGTAAATAAAAACCGTACCTCGTCGCCGCCGAATTGCTCCCCGTTCGCTTTAATATTTAACATATAAAGCGTGGGCTTTTAGTGTTAACCCGTTTCCTGTATGATGCAATGCATAAACTTGCGCGTTGGAACAAAATTCTATAGACGCTAATGTCTAATTGAAATTAATAAAATCATATGTTCAATTAAAATCACATACGTGCATAGCGCTGTTATACATATATAATATATCATTAGCATAAGCGGCTATATAGTAAGACAACTGATCCGCAGTGTATACTGTATGTTCATTGCTTGTATTATTCTAAACAAAGTAGCAAATGCGTTTTCCAACAAGCACACTAATATCCCCCGTCTTATCAGTTCTGCATTCCCGGATTCCCCAATTCCCGGATTCCCCGATTCCACATCCCCTGTTTTAAAGATAGCCATTCAATAAAGGTGTCAAATGACAGCTAAAAGGCTGATATTTATAAACACGAAAATAGAAAACCTATATAAACGCAATACCTAAACGCACGATAACATGTCAAAGTTGGATAATCTTTTTTTGATACGCCCTCCATATTTGTTTTTCAGCACTGGTTGGATCATGTCAGTTTTCGTTAACGTTCGTATTCGGTCCGCTGGTGGGATCTTTCATCGACTGGTGTGGAATACGTAATATTTCCATTGCCGGAGGATTTCTATATTCTGTTGGCTTAATATCAGCTTCTTACGTAAATACAATCTATGGCCTATTTCCTACATTTTCTCTTATTTTCGCAGTGGCAGCATCTTTATTGTATTCATCAATAGGGATAGTACCTATTAAATGTATGTCGTCGCGATATCAAGGAATGGCATGCTCTTTAGTATCCAGTGGCGGTCCCGCAGGAATGTTAACATTTTCCTTGATAATAACATTTTTATTGGAACAATTTCACTGGAAAGTTATGTTTCGTATACTTGGATATCTTGGAGTCATTATTAGTCTGTTAAGTTTAACCTATGGTTGGATTGAAGAAGTTCCAAATATTTCTGAGAAGAAGAGAACACCATTTTGCGACATGTCTTTATGTAAACGTCCTCGGTTCTTTGTCTTTATGCTTGGATCATCAGTATCAATGTTAGGATGGTCTGTTGGAAACTTCTTTTTGGTGAGTTCACTTGCTATAATAGGCTTATCAACATGCATGCATTAATGCTACAACGTCTAAATAAAGGGAAAATTTCAACTTCGCTCATAGGCTATAGCAAATGTCATCTAGTATACAATGTATATGACAAAGTTGTATACAGCTGTAACAGCGCACTGTTTGAAAAGTCCTACGGTATTGGCTGAATGGTGTTATTTGGTGGTCGTGGTAGTCGACCAATAAACGTGTTTTCTACTATGACGTATTCATTCTAATATATTCTAGTTCTTATATAAGCATAAATTCAGGCCATAAATAATTATTAATAATAAACTTTCTTCAGCAATATCATTCACATTTTAAAATATTTTATCAATATAAGATCATGGAGTCCATGTTGTATATAAGATACAAAAACCACTCGTCATCCGCTTCTGTTTGTATTATACAACATGGCTCATGCTGTATATATTACAGATCTTGTTTTTCCTATATAGGTAGATCGTGCTAAATCTTACGGCATTCATGAAAACAAATCAAAATGGTTCTACTTCGCGATTGGAATTGTTAGCATCCCGAGTGCACTTCTTGCTGGGAAGATTGGAGACTTGGTAAAACATCGCGTTAGGTTGACAATAATATGTCTCTTCTTACATGGTATTAATACATTGTTGAGTTACTTATATAAAACTTACATCACTATGTTTATATACTCAATCTTCTCTGGAATGTTCTTTGGTGCTTATAACGCCATATTATGTGTCGCCATATTGGATTGTGTTGGAGCAGAAAATATAGCACAAGCCTTTGGATTTCTGATTGCCTTTCAAGGATCATTTCTATCTCTTGGGCCACCTATAGCAGGTAATAATAATCGATCAATTGTTTCTGCCATAGGAAGCAAGTAAGCAGTCAGCCTAATTTATACAGCGGGCTTATATATTTTCTACATTTTCTTTACCGCAGTTGCAACTTCTGGCACAGAGTCATGTTATCCCGCATTTCACTCCGCCGACCGTTTCCTCCTCATGTGCCATACCGTAGAATAAGAATGAAAATATGAGAAAAGTAAAAGCAGTACTGCAAGTTCATATGGGCTGACTCATGGTGTCTGTTAACACATTTTCACCTAACATCACCCTATGTCCGATATTGAGATGAATGCAGTATAAATTGCCTCATATAACATGACCCGCCGGATATGTGCCGTTCAGGAGTAATGTCTTCCCACAATGTATATATCCCCCATTAACAGTTTTCGTTTTAGTTTGTCATATTATCGCTATTTTAAGTGTTAAGATATTCCTCAAACCGTTAAATTCGATGTCGTGACTGAAGCGAATCTGGTATCGTGTAACTGGGGTCCAGCTTAAAGTCGTGTTTCTAAATGTGGTTGTATGTTTTCCCCTTCAGGTTGGTTGAGAGATACAACTGGGACATTTAAACTTCCCTTAATTGTTGCTGGATGCTTTGAAATTCTTGGAGCATTAGTATCGATTCCAAGTGCTACAGTACAGAAACGTGAACAAGATTTAGGACATAACTGTGAGAACAAAAGTACTGCTGTTTAGGGGATGTATACATTTGAGATACCCTCCTCTTCTTAAAGGGGTATTGTTTGTTTATCTCATTTGAAAGAACAATTTGTGACGTAACATGCATGCACATCCGTACAATTAATTACATGACTTATGATTTCTATCAAAAAAATTTCCACTTCATTTTAAAAGTTCTTTCAAATGAGGAACTAATTTTTTTATTGCCATATCTCTTTATTCCTTAATCAACCTACTATAATCAAAATTACTGATATGAAGCTTTAAAAAAACGTTATACCTCGTGTCTTTATTTGGAACATTTCATATGTTTACCGCAGGGGCGGATCTAGGGGTAGTCAGATTAGTCACGCGACTAACGTAAAAAAAGGCATATAAAAAAAATTTGCACTAAGGTTTTTGAATTTTTTCCCAGCGCAAACGCTTCACTTCATTTCTGATCATGCAATGAAAACTATATCACACTCCAGCATATAAACTTCGATCAGTTTTTGCACATTGAGCCAGCGATTGATTAGTCAAACGATAAGTCAAATAAGCGGTATTGAAATGAAAATTGACTATTCTGCATTTTAGTTCATGTGATTTGATTGGTCAAATTTGCTCAGATTACACATTACAGGCATGTTGATTGGTCAGACCTATTTTGACTAACGATTGCGCAATTTTGACTATTTTGACTAATCCTGCAAATAGATAGCAGCTTCTGATTGGACAATTTGCGCAAAAGAGTTAAAGAACATCTCCTCTGATTGGCCTTCTAAGTTCTAATCTTCAATTTGGAAGCATTGTGCACTTGGTAGCTCTGTTGCAGCTCTGTACATTTTACAAGCAAATTATTTCGCTTAATCTTAGTATATTTGTAGAACTATTTTCGAAATAAAGATTTCGAAAGGGTTATATCGTTATTTGTTACGATAACGGATGCTTTCTGGTGTTCTGTGGAGAATATTTCAAGTTGATAAATTCGATGGATGCAAGAAAATTGTCTTGGCCGAAACTATGATATGTTGATTTCTCGTCGTCTATATTTTCAAGAGATTAATAAGAGGTGTACGTATGGCAATAAGGTAAAGTGGTTTGAATTTTGAACAATAAATCGTTGAATTGAACGTACGATTTGCATAATTTTGCATAATTTTGCGAGGTTAGAGGTCCAAAGTTTCATATACTGCATACATATTCATTTATATGTGTATAAATTATATGTGTATAAAATTAAACACCTCAAGTGGCAGAAACTTGATCTCAAATATTTGATCATGTTGGATAAAAAATATTTATTGTGTACATGCTTTATAGAGTATTGATTGACTGATAATAGCTCTACAAATGTACTTTATGAAGATAATAATAATATAATCTTTGGTTATATTTTTAGATCTAATGCAACTGGCAATTGCCTGTATAGCTCTGTTTCCTAAGCATTGACAGGTACCAATGACCTATAAATTTGATAGTTTAAGTGTTTACAGTGCAAGTGTGAAAGGTCTATACAGTAGGTCACTTTTTATACAGTGTAAGCAAAGAAACACTATGGTTGAAGACTAATTAAATTAAATGACTTGGCTTGGTCATGATGCAAATTCACCAGGATATTATTCCTAACATACTGTAGGAAACTTTATTAATAAATTTTCTGGAACATGAGGTTAAAGTTAAATATATCGGCTTGTAAAAAGACCACTCTCGCCTCCAAAAACAATAACCTCACTCTTGTACACAACACTGACATGAGAAAAAACTTCCTGGGGCATGAGAAAAAACTTCTTTCATCATCAACCAAACTTAGCCTTTCAAGATCACCACCTTAATTCCCATAATCTCCCCCCTCCCCAAACATTCTGGCTTTGTAGACAAAAGCTGATGCCAAATATCGGTCTGATCTCATTGGCTTGAGACGGGTCTATTGCATCTTGAACCAGTTAAATTTTTCAGCAGACCAGGGCTTGAAATAACAACTGATTACCAATCAATAATCAGCAAGAAATTGCTTATGATCAGCGGAAAAGCAGGGTTTTCAACCTGAAAAAGCAAAGAAAGTCATGACTGCCGATCACCATGATCAATCACCATGATGATCGGGAATTTTGGGAATGTTATTTCAGGCCCTGACAGACAAACACTATGTTGATAGTATGTGTCTATATACAGTATGTAAGCATAGTGTAAGAATAATAGAATACTGTGTTAAAAACCTTGCCAATTATTTCAGATAACTAGATAAGTAAAGTAATAGTCATTTGTAATGAATCTTTTGTATTTGAATCGGCATGGTGATTAAAATATGTTTAATTAAAATGCCAGGTAAAATAAACTTGTTTCAATAAAAGTTGGCTTCCAATGAAGCTGCAGCTTTGAAGCACCATTTCACTTGTGATGTTATTAGATTAGACATAGGTTAGTAATAGGGAGAATGGGGAAGGGGCTAAAGGGAAAAACTGGGCAATTTCACATGTTGTCACCCATTTTTAACCAAACTCCTTTTGCTATGGTGAAATGTGTGAGGTGGGTTTATGGCACCTTAAAACCAGATTGCTCATTTTAGGTGGTTTTCATTGTCACCCATTTCTAAGTTCTAATGAAACTCATTTTGCTCTTGCAAAAGGTGTGAAGGCAAGCAATCTAGTTTTAAGGTGCCAGAAAGATGTGCTTCTGTTCAGCTTTTTCAAGAAACTGTCCTTGTTGGATCATGGTTTACTATTCTTGGTAAATGTGTTTCCTAGGCATGCTGATGAACCAAGGTATACACTGTAGGGCAAAACAGTCTATATAATACTTTATCATCTATATGCTGAACATTGGCAGGTACGAAAACTATGTCATTTGCGCATTTGAAGTTTGATAAAATAAAATTTCTATACTCCCGCGAAAATTGGATTATCATCGTGACATCGAATGACGTCATGGCAAATGCCGTCATCACGTTTTGCGTCATCGATGACGTCATAGATTTTTGACTAACGTGCGAAAAATCCTAGATCCGCCCCTGGTTTACCGGGTAACAGTAAAACCCCAGTGCTTCTTCAGTTTGGTATTAAAGTGCGTGCAGAAAATTGTAGGGTTTAAGATTTACAGCGAAACATGAAAGCATTTATATCAGTCAGGAAAAGAAGGATCGTCGATAGGACTCGATTTTAAAACAAATAGGACTAGAACAACCAGTTTAAATTTGCAGTGCAAAAAATACCTGGGTATACTGACTAAAACACCTGAGTAAAATAATGCATGTACCCACATTGTGACTCAAAATTTTGAGTAAAATTACTCATCCAATCTTTTAAGTAAAGATTTACTTGAAAAATGAGTAAAGTTGCTCATAATTTTGAGTAATTTTACTCAATATCTTGAGTGAGAGGATTATAATTTTACTCAAGTAGTGTGGAACAAGCTGCGATTATTTAACCGGACCTATGGTCTGAGTTTTCGATGCCTACAAAATGTTCCGATCCTGCAGTCTTGGGAAGGTCTTATTTCTCGACTGCATATTTTCCACGTCTTGTTTACTTGCCATGGTTGATTACTTCATGAATATGTAATGACAGTAATTATATCTAAATAGCTCCAAGCCACATGACGTACCTGAGTTTCACGGTAGACCCATGATGTTTAGTAAACAGTTCAGTTTACTATTTAACCAATCTTTGTGCATTTGAGACAATCCATCAATCCATTTCTTAGGTAACATTTTATATCCAGTGTGACATCCTAATATTGCTCCCATAACTATGGCATTGCAGCTGGCCATTCCTCCTTCAAAAATTACATCAGTCATGCACAACCTGTAAAACAAATTCAGTCTGTTCTTAGGCATACACCATTTTATTGGTCGTCTGGCAGACTTCTGCCACGTCAGTCACTCGGCACGAGAAAAGTAAAGCCAAGATGGCGGAAACTGACGTCCAAAATCTATGAAAGTCGTTTTCCCAGCTAGTTCCAGTTTTATCTAACGGATCGTATCACTAAACAAGTTATCATTTCATAAAATCTTAATATTAGTCTTTAAATCGAAGTAAAAATACGAAATTTCGGCATACTCCTTGCAGCTTCGTGTCCATCCGCGCAGGCAAAAACAATAAAAAGTCTGAACTGACGTCCAATAGCTCTTCAATTTCCGTCACCTTGGCTTCACGTTTTGAACTCGAGTTCTCATTCCCGATATATATGGAGCTCACTGGCCAGTAGTGTTGATTGATTTTTGTATGGCTGAACTGATAATGTACCGTGCTCATAGGCAATCAAACAAGATGGCGCCTATTGTAAATTGCCAAATGAACAGCTAAAAACAGGTATAAAATGCCCTCATCCACTAAGTGTTTATTGACCTGGTTGCATATACTGAAAATCTGACTTATATCACTCTACTATTTATGAGATTCTTGAAATCCTAACATATATGCGCGGGATTATTACAGTACTCGAGTAGATCATTTGCAATTATATACGTACTGAAAGCTTTCGTTGAATTTCCTAAGTCCAACAACAGCTGAGCCAAGTGGTTTAAACGTGTACACCATATTGCTTGTCTCATTGCATTGCACACTACAATTAAATACAAACAAACTTTAATTGGTTATCCTGTACATACCATGTACGGTACAGGGATCGAACAAACTTTTATTCACACGATATACACATGACTGCACACAGTTTTAAACGAGATTGACTGTCTGTAAAATTCCTGCAGAATACAATAACGTGCAGTAAATGTAAACTTTAAGATAATATACAAATCACTCACCAAAGCGCGGGAATACCCGCGGACTTGCATGACTACATGGCTTACTTGCTGATAGTGTGATTACATGCATGTTGCACATTACACATGCACGTACGGTTTTATAGCCCAATTAGCATTATATTGATTTGAACAATGTTCATGAATCATTAAACACAATGTTGTGCACCTTGGCCACAACACACCAATTTAAAAGTTTTCTCCTAACTTTTGGCTATTTACCCATCTTTAAAGGAAAATGGCAACAAAAATTATGTTTGCCTAATTTGAAAGAAATTGTATAAACTATCTTAGTTTTTGAGATTTTTGAAACCGAAAAATCCTGTCATCCGCTATCTTTTTTTATGATTAGATTTAATTAAATGACGTCACAACCAGGGTAGAAATTTTAGAAATACAAATATATTATTAGTGGAAAGTTTATACACAGCTTATGCTTTAATTTTAAAACAGGCAACAGTAAAAAATAGGATTTATCATTAAAATGGCATGAGAATTTCTCACGATACAAAATAATGCTACCCTGGTTGTGACGTCACGCACATCCGACAAGGATATGCATATCCAAGATGGCGGACTGCATAATGATTTTGTTTAATGAAGGGTAATATCTTTTATACCAATTACGACATCGAAAATCGTATATTGAATTCTTCTTCCAAATGGGAGAAACGCAATTTTTATTGCTATTTCCCTTTAAATTTACAATTCCAATGGTACTGCATATTGATTGCTGGTGCAGAACAAATTGATTTCTTCCTCCAAATTGACACAAACTCTATATTGCATTATATAACGATATATTGCATTATGAAAATTTTGCTTTGTTACGTTGTAACGACATATCCATATAAGCGTTGTATAAATATCCACCGGTAAGCTCATCCCACCCTCGTGATTTGGCAGCCTGTAAATATAAACTTTCTTTTTTATAGGGCTACATTACGTATAAACGCTATAAATTGGGCTTGTATAGATATCGTAAAGACAAATTTCTGCAACCTTAATAGAAATTACTGTATTATCGCAAATCTCTATTTAGTAATACCTTTCAAACGTCTTACATTCCATGTATTTATTTAATTCATTGACTTGAAAAACATCACTGAGATATCTTTTTGACCTTTCTGCAGCTTCAAATAATATTTCCTCCACAGAATCATCGCTGCTTAAGTCATGTTTGCCCTAGACAATAAAACATAGTTCTTCATTAATTATCTTGTTATATGATAGCTTTATACATGCATGCATGTGCAGGCGGATTTGTAGGAAGAGTACAACTGAAAATACAGAGGGTATTGCATGAAATTTACATAAGTTATGGCCTTTTCAAATAAAGGATGAGCATGTGCACCCCGAGATAAACGTCATATTGCGACATCACCAACTGAAAATACAGGATATAAGTAAGATATACCTGAAGTAGAAGAGCAATGATGGTATTTACAGCCACACATGTTGCAATACACCTGTAATATATAAACAAGAACTGATTTAAAATGAAATTTTCATTGTTTATAGAATTCTTAACGTCAGATAGTTATCAAGTGCTATGTGCTTTCTTATTGTGATTGCTGAACTGTTGATAATTTTATACCAATTTGTCAATTTATATTTAAAGTGCGACCAACCCAAAATATGATTTTTGGTATGTGTAATATTTGGGTCATTCTAAGAAGAAATGTAATATTATATTACATACTACTAATATATCTTTATAGTAAAAAACCTCATCTTGATCAACTTTTTCACTGTCAAAATTTCCGGATATGATGTCATTAGGTGAATTTTTGGTACAAAAACAAAGGAAAACTAATTTATAATATAATACTATTGTTTGTGGAAACACCACGTAAATTTATTACTGCAAAGTTTTCGATCCGTAATCCCGGATCTTCATCAGTGACTTGTCCAATTCACACGCCCTTTTATATACCCAGTGCCGTGATTTAATGAGGTAAGTAATATATATATAATATATATATATATATAATATATATATATATATAATATATAATATATAATATATAATATATATATATATATATATATATATATATATATATATATA
>CACRXK020005873.1:0-26727 GCA_902702795.2 Paramuricea clavata
ATAATACAGTACTTGTCTAATAAACATTCAATGACACAGACAGTTAATCCACATACAAATGCTTTTCATTTTTTAGGAACTCTAGTAAATACAGAGCAGATGGGCAATGTATTTGGATATTAATATGGCATTTTTGTTGTTACTCTTTTTATTAATTTCCTCTCTAATTAGAAACAGGAAAATAAAATAAGCAAATGAGTAACAACAAACTGTCATTGTTTAGATACTGTATGGTAACAAATAATTAATTGCATTGATTTTTTATTTATTAGGTGAAGTTGGCTACCCAAGTCTTAAGTACATCTGTTGCTATAGCACTGGAAGAATGTGGATATGCTTATGTCCTTGCAACAGCGAAGTTCTGCAAAATGATGAATGATTTCTTTGACTGCACAAATGTGATGTCAATGACTGAATATGTCAGTAAAAGAAATCAATTTGTCAAGCCATACACCTGCCAAGATGACGAGCGATTCAGCTGGCTGAAAGATGTGTTCTTGGGGTACTGGATAGTTGGAAAAATTCGACAATGGCAAGAGATGGTGAATACTCCACTAACAACAGAGAGAAAATGTTTCTTTCCACCCAGACCTACAAGGGTCTCAAGATCTCTGTCTACTCCCATATTGAGGCAATTCAGTTCTTGCTTGCTCAGGGATTTCAATACGTTCTGAGCGAGAGATTTATGCAGGATGTAGTTGAAGACTATTTTGGGCACCAAAGAGCAAAAGGTGGATGATGGTCAGACAACCCGACAGCCCAGCAATTTGGTTATAATGACCTCACTATCACAGCACAAAGAGATATTGCACCAGTTGTACGTGGTAATGTGGCAGTCATTATGGGAATGAGAAGTGCTACAAAGTCGGTCATGAACCAGTGCATAAAAGAAAGAAAAATGAGTGATTATCCATATATCTAAATAGAAAGTTGATATGTGTGTAAGCATTTGAATTTTGAAAAAATTGTCCTGAGTTTTCCTTTGTCTTTCACAGAAGTGACCACAGTAATTCTGATTTCATTAAAGAAATGTAGAAAGCTCAGAATGATTTGAATTTGAATAAACATGATGCTAATTAACAAATGATCTATCTATTTATAATTACTAAGTTTCATCAACCATATAGAATATATATGGCACTCCCCAATTTAAAAACTCAAGCCATTTCATCACAGGAACTGAAAACAGAATATAAGCATATCTAATAACTTTTGTACATTATGGCTTACCAGTTAGCTCTGCAAACCTTTTCTGTTTGCTCATTATAAAAAATTCAGCCAGGCTGAGGTCAATATGTTACCTCCACGATACTGCTGAAACATTTAAAAAATTTTGTGACTGGCACCTCCAGTGTATCAGTTACGTACACCTTGTGTGTGATTAACCCATTAAGCACCAGCACTCTTCGCTTGACAAGTAAAATTGTCTGGTGTTTATAGACAGAGTAAAATTTTCTGGCATTAGACAGAGTAAAATAATAAAGCAGGGTGCAGTATGACAGTGTGAGTAAATTGACCTGGACCCTGGTGAGATTTTATTTCAAAGTGGTCAGTATCCTGGCTCTATATAAAGCTATTTTTGTCATATAAACATTTTATATGACGGTTCACTTGTAAAAATCTAAAAACACCTTTATTAATAGTGCTGCAGCATGTCTATATTTATACACAATCAGAGAAATACTTGTTAACATATGTGTAATAAATTAAATTGCTGTGTCGGCAAAAAATACTTCATTTGAACATTAACTGCCACACCACTGATCATTACAACAATGTCATTTATGTTCAAATTAGGTAATTTTTTAACATGGTAAGTTTCAATATATTGTTTGATCAGCAATACTTGGATATATTGTTTAGGTAAAATGCAAATTCTAACTGGGATATCAGCAAGTGAGTCAATGTGATGTTGTTGAAATTCACCACCCCACCTAAAAGAGGGCTAAAAAAACAGTTGTTTTTGTTTTCATGTGGGGGGGGGGGGTTGTTGGAAATTTAGGTGGCTCTGGCCCTCCCACCGGAAAAAGTGAATTTCCGCCACCGAAAGGACGGTATTTCAATTTTGTAAAATCCAGGCTAGCAAAAGATATATTTTAAAAAGCTTTATTAAAACATGGTTCAGTATTTCCCTAATAACAGTTCTTATTTAATACATGGTTCTTATACTATTTACACAATTTACATACAGTTCATGTCCTTTCTAAGTGCCCTTTTTTTCACTTCCTTTTCTCTGATCTTATATTTTATTACTTAATCTTTAGCAAGATCTTACTTCCAAATAAAGTTTGATAACATTTTCTAAACATTATTTTGTAGTGGAACTACCTGAATTTATCCTGGATGTGAGTACAATGTTATCCCACAACGATTTTACTGTGGGGGACTCCAGCGTAGAAAAGCATATCTTGTTAGTAGGCATATTCCTTAGAACCAGTTTGGATTTGCTAACTTCATTGCTAAAAAGGACTTCAGCTTCCTCTAAGATTCCTACAAAATCATTACATGGTGTGACCAGGCCACCTCTTGTACGGGCTGATATGAAACTGTTCGACTCTGCTGATTTCATACTCTGCAGTAATGCTTGAAGTTCCTCGTTTTGTGGGCTAGACTTTCCTTTGTTCCTTTTGAATAATTGTGAAACGACATACCCACCAACATAGGAAAGAGGCCCACGTTCAGCTGGATTGATTTTGATAGCTTGTTCAGCAGCAGGGCTAGATTCTTCTTTATCTCTCATTTGGCTTATGTTATAAAAGCCAACTAAATGATCTGGAATGTGAATCATAATCAGGTTTGCTACTTTGAAGTCCTCACAGTTCAACAATTCGCATGATCTTGGTATTAAGCCATAGAAATCCTCCAACAGCTTGTCTTGATTTTTCTTGGTAATAAATGTCTTATACAATGGCAATATAGCTTTGAACAAAGCTTCACCCACTGATACCATTTTAAAGCTAGTGTTTATTTCATCACAATATATATTTTCTTGTATTATATTGTTTTTTATTGTTTCGACAATCGAAGCTATTGTAGCTTGACAAAGACCTGTGTTTACACGTGAACCCGAATCACAGTTTAATGATATTCAGTTGTGTAACTCGCGGCCGTCAGTATTGATTATGACGTCCCCAAGAATCGAATGCTCGCGTCATTTTTGTCACGTGACGAAATCGCGAAAGACCGTGTCGCTTGCAGATTTCAATACAAAAACATAAGGGAAACAGCATTCGAACGGTGAAATATGCTAATTTTACAAAGTTTGTGTACTTGATGGAGGTTTTGGGGTTAAAATTTTGCAAGCCAATGGTAAGTGTTTTATATAACATGTATTGTTGTTTCATATCAAATTTCTTTCGTTAGAAATTGCAAATCAAATAACCAAGTGTAAAACCACGAGGTTCGGAGGCTGTCATAGCTGCTGCATAAAATTTCGAAACTGATTATCAACTAAACAAACTGGGGCCGGTTGTATCAAGCCCGTTTAGCTTAAACGGTGGATAAGTCAAAATTAAATAACACTCTTATATCTTTCGTGAATCAGTCAACTTAAATATTCTGCACTGAATATATAGTTGTAAACATTATCGTTCTATTAAGGTTCAAAACTTTTAGTTTGGTTGTTTAATGAATCTATAGACTTGCTTTCTATTTTGAGCTTAACCACCGTTTAAGCTAAACGGGCTTGATACAACCGGCCCCTGGCATGTAAATGTCTTGTTTCTCTTTTTATTAATAACAAAGTCATGGTTTGGATCTGTAGACCATTCTCCATTTTAAGGTTAACATGCAGTAATATAAATGTTCAAATCTCAATACAGTTCCGTCACTCAACGCAATCCAAGACTGTCTGTCGGTCAACAATATTGAAATATTAAATTCAACATAATTCATTTTCATTTAGTTTTCATAAGTGCTGAATCTTGATATACTTTCTGTTTTTTTCTTTTTCCTGTCTTTCTTGCTCTTAATTCTTGGTTGTTGAACTTTAAAATGCAATGCAAACGCATTTTTACAAATAACTCAATGAGGTACATGCTTGGGAAATAAGAACACTCTGATACACAAAACATTGGCAATTTTGCAGTTATGTGCTATGCAATTTTTTATCTTTGGATATAACAACTAAGTTAATCAACAACTTTGCTCTCTATTTTAGTGACATACTGAATAAATTCATCTTGAGGACCAGTCAGTCCTCCAGAGTCAGTGCTCTTGTTTTCATAAGCTTTAAAATAGCACAGTAGCTGGCTGCTGTTGGTCAGGGTAAGCTTATGTGCACAAGTAAGGCATTTCTGTTTGTCCAGACATTTTCGCAGTAGGTATCCTGCAACATATGTCAGTGCATTCATGGACATTAAATTCTTCTCAACTTCCTCATGCTTGTAGTCTTTCTCGTCCATTACAGGTCCTTTCTTGGTGTTCTTTTGAGTACCTGGTCACCAGAAATGTGTCTGAATCAGCAGCAGTGGCATAACTACTATTGGCTCGGACCGGGCAAACCCGGCGGCCCCCAACCCCAATGGGCCAAATGGGGCCCCCCAGGCTCAGGCTGTAGAGCAAAAACATTGGCCAGGGTTTCTGATATGTTAGAATGTCGTTTTCTGACCATCAGAAGTCTGTAAAATCTCTCCCCAAAGTCTGGGAAATGGCATTTCAGAGAGTCTAGATTCAAGAATTTTCCATGCGAGCATGCTCTGGACCCCCTAGAAAACTTGTGCATGATATGGCACTCAACTCGTGCTTTTGGCACTTCTACTAGGGGGACCTTCGAAAATTTTGAACTGGGGACCCCCTGATATTTTTTTATTATTTAATAACATGCCACTGATCAGCAGAACAGTTGAATTATGTTCAACAAAAAAATTATAAAGTGAATGACCTTAACAAAGCTTAACCTTGATTAGTAGGTTCAACAGGATTATGTTGTGTTCCAGAATAAATTTACATTGGTCTTGAGGATGGACCTAAATATTAGTGGGACATTGATTAATTCATTTTTAAATTACTGTTCAGAAATCTAATTGATTAAAATATTTTTTGCAGGAGATGCTTTGAAGAAGAAGTCATGGTGTAATACCTGTAACTTAATCATCATTAACTGAATTTGAAGACTCTGTACTTGAATCATTTAAAGGATTAGTGTCAGGGTCATGCATTGTGGGCTTTTGTTATTGTTTACATATTATGCAATACATCAAATAGTGATAAAAATACTTGTTTGGTACATTTCTCATAAAAATCAGACAAAAAGAGCAAGGATTTATTTATAAAAGGATGGTTTAAATATATGATGGATTGTAAACACTTTCCAGATGACCTAATCTATTCGTCCCGAAAAATGGCCGCCGGCATGAGTTTGAGCCCGCAAATTCTTAAAGGAATGTTGATGGTCACAGTGGTAGTACTAGTTGATGGAACTGAACCATAAACCTCCGACTATAAGCCCTGGGCTTATATTATTTCGTAAGCGATTTTTGATGGGATTATACAAGGGGGGGGCTAATACATGGATGATTTTTTGTGTTAGTGTAATAGTAATAAACATAGTAATAGTGATAAATAGTGGTAATTAAGTGATAAACAATAGTGATAAACAGGTGGGCTTATATTCGGGGGGGGGCTTATATTTGGAATGAGGTGAGCATTAGTACACAGGGGGGCGGCATATATTCGGAGGGCTTATATTCGGAGGTTTACAGTATGGGTACTCAGCCCAGAGTCTGAAAATAATATTTATATACCTTTTATTTAATAACATCACTGTAAATGCAAGTATTTTGTTTACATTCGCAGCCTTTCATACATATACCACATAGGCGACAGAGCTAAATGTACATGCCACAAAAACTATATATTCATACACATTAAATACACATTTGTATGGAACACATAATTTTTTAATAGTTCAAAATATAAAAGACAAATTTCACAACAAAACAGATTAATAGGCATTTAGTTTTCGTTAATATATTTTACTATAATACTATTTAGTACGTAATTGTACCTAAACTTTTATATGATTACACAGGATTGAAAAATAATATGATACTACTGTATATTAAATATTAGACTCTCTACATTAAATTCTAAAAACTCATTTTGTTTTACTGTATATTGAAGAAAACCAAACATCCAACCTTTCCCATATAGTTGTCCATTTAGAATGTTGTAAAGTCATTTGTTTTTAATTAAACATTTACATGTAAAAACACAATTCCTCTTCGTGGTAACTTCGTAACTGGAACATAAACATGTTTGATATAAATTGATTTGTAGTGGCTAAAATCTCCGCAGTTTATGTTCTTCGCGTCTGCAGGAACCGGCGTTAAACTTAAAAAAAGTTAAAAAAACAATTTTACAGTGTCATTGGTTTAAAATATAGCCTTCTATAAACCTAAGTCCAAACTATCCTGCAACTTCCATGCCAAACAGCCAAAACAACATGAACAGTAAGAAACTCACCCGAAACTGACAAGGGTTCTTGACGTTCGAACAATCGAAAATTAAACTTCATCATTCGAGGCTTCAGGCTTAGTGACATAGTGTTAACCAAAAACCAAACAATATTTTCAAACATACATCGTTATTCCTAGGATGTAGTGCTAAAAGTTTACATGCTTTCGATGTGACTTTACGTTGGAAACACCTTTTTATAGTTTCTGAAACTTTGTCTTTGTTCTTCGTATTCACATTTGAAGCATGGACGTCATGGGCCATGGCACTTCTCACTCCTCGAGTCATATAATTTCATTTTTTGTCGATATCAACCGATTCTTAAAGGCATTTTCTTGTGGAAAATTTAGAATGACATCCCTTCCTGTAAAATTTGTGTAAGTCCAGCATTCCTGATGGATATATTCTTTAAAATCGTAGTTTTAGTGTCCAAATTTTTTATTTTCCTATATGCTTTCAGACAAAAAAAAACACATGACACGGTCTTTTGCTTCGCGCATGCGCATTAACCATGGGGGGACAGGAAATTCCGCGAGTTACACAACTGAATATCATTAAACTGTGACCCGAATCAACACTTTCGCCTCTGTTTCGAGTTGCTATGTCTCGTTGTTAGTCCACCTTTTGATTTACATATTTTATCACACTTCGTGCATGGAAATTCTTTCTGACCTTCGATTTCAACCAAAGCATCAATAAACTCTTGATCTACTTCTGTAACGTCAGCCTCAGTAAGATCACAATTGGCAAGATCGAGAGAAATATTCAAATGATATAAATCACCAACATCGGAAATCTCATCGTCGCTGTCACACTCTAAGCGACGATCCTCGGCCTCATCCGCTAATTTTTCTTCTAAATGTTGGCTAACTTCAAGATTAACATTCATTTCATGTTCCATGACAAGAAACAAAAATTTTAGACCAGCCGCAGTGGCTATAAAGCAAACAAAACACTTTTGATTGTGTCAAACCACTCGGAAGTATCAAATTACAAATTGCGAAGCTCGCATCGATGAACAGTTCGCATCACATGATATTTTTCTCTTTGATCCTCAACATCATTTGCCGCCCTTATCGAAGTTTCGCTGCTAGCCTAACCATGTAGGTCTATTAACCATGTTAGAAGTTATCAAAGAAGTACATAGATTACCAACTTTTTTGGGGTGAGAATATTCCACTACTTGTTGCCATAGTAACACCCTTGATATGAAATGAGTCAACAGGCACATAAAACAAACTGGCGAGCTTGTATTTGTCAATGCAACATCAAGCACTGAGGAGCACAATTTGAAAGTTTTCCTTTTGTGCACACACAGTGTTGTTGGAGCTTTGCCATGCTTGCTTTTGGGTTACAAGCTTCATATTGTTCCAGGGTTTCAACAAAACATCCCATCATGCTTTCCACCAAATGTTTCTTTCCCAAACTGCCCATAAATATAAAGAAAGTCCCTTCTTTGTGGCATTGTTGACCTATCAGCTTTCTTTACATGCCAGAGGTCTTCAAGATACTGTTGCCTTGCTGTTGAAGGAGTGTGACAAGCTTCATACAATTTCTTTATCTTTTCAATTACTTCCATGCACAAGTCCTTGAAGTTATATGCTTCAAGATTATCAGTTGAGTGGTTGTGCACCCAGGCCAGGTCAATGCTCCAGGAATTACATGAATCTATTTTGATGACAAGTTGAAATGGACAATTAGTATTCTTCACTCTTGCTGTTGGATCAATCTTCAATCGTCACTGGGGGTCTTTTGTTGGGCTGCAAACCCTAGTGTTGTGTTGACATCTATAATAATTTTGGACGACGTATCCTTTAGTCTGTTTCTTCTTTACCTTCACATTGAGGCTAATATCATTGATTTCTTGAAATTGCAAAAGCCATCGATCCAAATTCTCATGTTTTCAGTCGCGACACATAACTTGAACTGCGAATGACCAGATGAAACAAATTCTCAAATGGTGTACTGATAATCTTTAGGAAACTTCTCCAATGCTTTTGTTTGAATTTCTTCTTCCTGTTGTAGTGACAAATCTTTCCAAAAACTGCTTCCCTTCCACTGGCTAACATACAATCTGTGTACAGTATGGTAGGTGAAATTAAAAAAAGTGAATAGACTTACTACCCAGTTTGAATGGTATAAGAATATACCCAACATTAACTGCACTGCTTCATGCAGGGTGATCTTTTGAACAGATGCAGCCATTCCAACTGCAGGAATCCATGAGCACTTCTCTGTTTTCTTATTGTTGCAGCCACCAGCTATCAAGACAGAATAAAATAGTGGGGCTCTCTTTTCCACCCTCTTCATTCTCTCATTGAAACGAAAAGTCAAGCATTTTCTGCTTGGTTTTTGATATGTTTATTTCTCCACGCTGCATTTGCAATTTGCTTGAATATGCCACAAACTACCATTTTTCCCAATGACTCTAAGTCTGGATGCAAACTTTTCTCCACTGTTTCGCAAGGCCATGCTACTTTGACATTCACATATGTTATGACTGGTCGGTGTTCTTTAAAAACTCATACAAATATTTCGGAGTATCAACTGTTCTTCCTGGTGGTGTTGTTGATCCAACAACATTTGTCAAACTCGCTCATTTCACTGGTTGAGCTCATCCGCTGTTCTTTCTTGCCCTCTTGTAAGTTTCCCTTTTTGAAATAGATTGCTGAGCTCTGATACAATGGTTTTTTTCTTGAGAAATCAAGCGTACTCTCTTTCGAATGGAATACTTTGAATGGCAATTGCTGAATGGCTTCTTTAAGTTTAATCACACGGAAACACAAAATACAACAAATGTTGGCTTCTGAATATGAAACAGAATGTGCGTCCGCCATGAATATTTATGACTGGAAATACTTTTGAGCTAATGCGTACAGAAATTTATTTAGTTATGCATGTAGTGGTCGTACGTCACAAAACATGATTATGTCTGCAGTTTAGCAGACCGGAATTATCCCCCCTTGGAAATTCCAGGTGGCAAGCATGCTAGCAAAACTTTGGTAAGTTATAGATTACAATTTAGTGCCAATGTGCCTTCCTCCATCCCTTACACAGTCTGAATCCAACTACAATCATCTAGCATGTAACTAATTTCTACTTTTTGAATTGATAATAGATTATGTAGATGAAATATATCAGACCATGGTAGAAGCAATTGGAACAAAAAAAATTGAGGATGCAATTGATGAATTCATTGAAAAAAACACCTGTTCCCATGAATACAATGCTTAGCTATAGCAACCAATGCTTACCAAACAGTCACAGGAAGAGGCAATTTGAAAAGAGGAAGGAAAGAGATAGCATGCAACTTGTGGACATTCCACCAACAAGTCCAGATGTGAAACAGTTCATATAAAGCAGTATGCTTATGAAATATTTATACTTGAAACCAGTAGTACAATGATGGGTTAATGTTGAGAAATCTAAATATTTGTTATCATCATTTTAGTGTGCAAGCAGCCAATGAAAGGCCATAAGAATGTATCTAACTGTCCATGAAACAAAAAAGATTAACTCGACAAGCGACATTTTGATTCAATTGTTTTAACATAAAAATATTCCGTCAAAACAAATACACAAACTGAAACAATCATATGTTTACTCGCCGCTCGGCCAAACATTCTGTATTTCATATGGAGAAAAACTTGAATATCTTCTAAACTCTTCAGAATTCGCCACAAGTTAATATGAGTAAAATATTCCTTAACAGCTTTTATGTAGAAAGTTTCGTTTGAATACGGCAAGTAGAGATGTTTATTTTGATTTTTTTTAAAACTCTGGTTAAAACCAGATTTTTACTCCCATATGTGTGCTGCATGTAAAATTGGACAATAAGGAGTACCTGTAGCCCGCTGCAGGTGTAATTTGACCTTTAGAATTGATTTCCGACATTTTCCGAGCACTAGGATGTAAACACGCGATGTTTTGGCAAATTTGAAAATAACACTTTTAAATATTGTTTTGGATTCTGGTTCGAATAAGACTATAGCAAAAACAATATCTCCAAAGGGGCCGAAGTTATGTTCGGCAAAAGGTATGGACAGTTTACATTGTTCGAGACAATTGATTAATATAATGAAATATGACACCGCTGACCTCTCAAAAGGTCAAAATAGCTATACAATTTGACTAAAACTATATTCAACTAAACTATCGATAGAAATTGGAAGATATTGTTTCACTGAATCGAATGGTAGTATTTTCATCTACATAGCATTTACCAAACCAAAGATATGAAATCTGCGAAGTCATAAATCACCAGTGATTTATGCTAACAGGGCGTGTAGAGAAAGAGTTAACTGACAATGGGCCATTTTCACAATCATGTGCAGTGTGCGCACATGGTTTTGATCAATCTTTGGCAGGCCCTTTAACCCATTCAGTGGCAGCACGGAGGAGTAATATCATCCTGGCATTAGACAGAGTAAAATAATAAAGTAGGGTGCATTGCCACTTAAAAAGTTAACAGGGTGCATGGCCAGATAGATAGTAAAATAGTCTGGCATTGCACACAGTAAAATAATAAAGTAGGGTCCATTGCCACTTAAAGGGTTAAAACAACTATGATGGATGGGCCTGCCAAAGATTGCTGAAACCATGCGTGTATACACAGTTTGGCATATAAACATACATGTATGATATGAAGTCCTAATTTTTACAAGTATTGTGAACACATGATTACTGCACATGCATCAGAAAACATGGCAGACATGAAATTTGTTGTTCTTGTGAAATTGTAATATTGTAGTCAACATTATTGGGTTTTAAAATTTTTTTATAGTATTTTTTGTGTGTAATATGTTATCATGATTTATGAATGCCAGAGTATTTAACAGCAGATCAATTAAAACAAATACTGGATGAGAAACTGGAACAGAAGCTAATACCACTGAATTGGAGGATTTGAAATGACATCTCATACAAATAAATCACTATTTAATTAATTTTGATCCAGTCCAAGGACTGAATTAATTTTGATCCAGACCTAGGACTGGATCATTGTACTTCATCAGGTATCCAGTATTATGTGAGCAAAATAAAGCACTATGGTTGGCTAATTTACTGACAAATTATTAATGAGTTTGAGATATTTCCATGCACAAATGGACTCCATTGACATTCCAATACCGAGTTAAGTCTTCATTCTCTTCAGAGCTGTATGTTATGGTATCATTCAGTAACACAGTTTTCAAGCCATGGTCTATTCCAGTCAGTTGGTTGCATTCATGACACTGCTTGTTGTGGGTATGTTTGCATTTCTTGCTGAATTCTTCATTCACTGGGTCATTTAGGGCATAAGTACACCAACAATCTGCATATTGCGATGATTCAGTGACATCAAGGCGGCATTTCCTTTCATATATCTGCGATAATTCTTTAATTTCATTTTAATATCCATAAGCATGTCATTCAATAGCTAAAAGCCTGATCTTTCCGAATATGAAAACCAATTGTTCATACGCCGATATAATAGCACGCTTGCCATGTTTTCAAGCGTAGTAAATCACCAAATGGAGTCATTAAACTGTGCAAAACGATCCAAAAACTTGCTAAACTGTGTTGTTTTCTGTGCGATTGAAGCCATTTTGTTTTCTGCGTTTTATTGGGTCAGCTGAATCCCTTTTCAAGTACTTCATGCTACATTATGTGAAGAGGCAGCGAAAAGTGGCGGCAAATTTAAAATGACATCACATTTTTAAGAAACTAAAATACTCATTTGTGGAAAAATGTCTCAGAATTCACTGCTAAAATCGTTTCAACCGTGGAAAATTTATTTTCTTGAATGCTTATTGCAATATGAAGCAAAGAGGGGTATTTTCTGTCTTATTTTTTAAAAAAAATATGCAGTAGAAAGAGCATTTAAGTTTTTATTTTAACTTATCAGTGGTATGTTTCCTCAACTTGCCAACCATTTTGAATTCGCCCACAATATGAACCGCATGCTGTATGTGATTTCTGGCTATGGCACCTTCCTTTAAGATAGGCCTAACCTCGGCCATTTTCCAGATGGTACGGAAAATTTCGGTCTTAAATTAACTATTTATGATGGAAGTTAAAGTAGGAAGGATTGAAGGCAGGCAGTGTTTTACTACACGTACTGTTATTTTATCATTCCCTGTAGCTTTACCTGTTGGCATTGAAATAATTTTGTTTTCAACTTCGCTTTTTACTATTCTGAACGAGAGGAATTTGAATTAGGAAAAGTTATACAAAGTCCAAATCCACTTGTTGGCACTTCCCAAAACCTGCAGTTTTTCTTCTTTGAAAATTCAAGAAATCAACATCTTTCGCAATCGATTGCTGCCATTTTTGTTCAGGATACTTCGTGTAATAAGCTTGTTCTTACATGAAGTTTCCAGATTAGCATTTCTAAACATGGCATCTTCTGGGTTCTGACTTGTGTTTAATTCATTTTGATGGGAAAAAAGACCCACTTACACGTTTTAGTGTGGTTTTGTATATACATTTTTAGTTTGTCATAGAATTTGGCTATCACTGAAAGGGAAAGAATGCAATGTTGCTCAAAGAAGTTTGCAATTTATTAGCGACAGCATGGAAAGTAGCACAGTTGAAAGTATGATTAAATATTGAATATGCAAATTTCTCTTATCATCAAGGTTGTTACTCGGCATTCACAAATGTCACAAATAGCAGTATGATCAAACGAGCTCAAGTGCGTTGTCAGAATATGGACAAAGGTGTACCTTCATCCTCTGGTATCAATATTATTAATGAAGAAACGGTATCAGATGAAACTCCACCCATAAAGAAAATACCGAAATCTACACACATTAAAACACACAAGTTGTTACATGTCTAGAAGTTGTTACCTGTTGACAAGTTGTGTTCCACTGCTTGTTTCCAGTTGTTGTAACAAGTGGTTGACAACTTGTAACAAGCTTGATGGTATGCGCTATTCCATTTAATATACAACATACCCCCTATGGATAAGAATTTTCTGAGGGGGGGGGGGGATTGAAAAAGCTGTTTCTGACGAGTTATGTGCATTGGCATCCGTTGATCTTTGCATTCTTTCTGAAGGGGGTAAGGCAAAAATTGCTTAATTTCTACCAAATTCCCATGAACATAGAACAAGTCATTCTTACAAATCATATGTTCTCGTTTATCGATTTGCCACTATTTTGGTGGAAAACTGACATACACAAACCTTGTGCCAAAAAATTAACAGTTAGCTGTTCTAATTTTATCCACTTATCAGGTAGACAACATTGAGAGAGTCTTAAAACTAAGTCTGTTTCTAAATATGACCTTTTCACCAAGATGGTGATAAAAAAATTGACCATTTTTTCACTAACAACAGAAGAAAATGATCAATTTTTAGAAATTTGAGTCATAATATCTTCACAAGGAATTTTTCTATAATAATAATAATAATAATAATAACACTTTATTCATTGAGGATAAACAGATAAAGTTACAACTTTTTTCCAATCTGGTCCTCCTAAACTCTATAGAAACAACAACAATAACATTAAACATGACTATATTCAGTACTTCCTATAGGAGTATGAACAAATGAAATCATGGGTACAATGTAAAGTATTAACCAGTACTACAATTCAGTTGTTCATACCTCGAGAAAGCCTCAATTTACTAATTAGGCAATTTTCTAACTATGTCTAAATTATATTTACAGTACAGTATAACAAGTCGAAATACGCGTTGACACACAACTCACAAGTGTCTAAAGTGACATGATAAACATGACAGTATTTGACACTTTCTCCATGTACGAACAACCGAAAGTAGATCATGCTCAGCTAAAACTGCAGGCATGAATTTTGGTAGTTCGTACATCAAGAAAGCAACCAACTTATAGTCTTAATAAAAGAGAAAACATGCAAACAAACAAACACTAAATGTTCTTAACAGCGAATACACTGTCACTGATACTTATTGGACTATATACTTATATTAAACAATTAATTACTGATGATATTTTTAGATATCTTAATAAAGCCTTATGCTGTTAAGTTTAGTTGAACTCATGAGTTTCTGACCAAAGTAACTCTTGCAATATGTGTTGAATGACGGCTGCGATGTTATATTTTCTTTGCCTCGTTAGGGAAATTGTTCCATAAGGTAGATGCTATAAATGAAAATCGTCGTTTTCCTGCGTTAGATCTTGCTTTTGGGATGTGGACATTATTATTCGCAATAGCTCTTGTTGAATGGTGGTGGGTTGGTTTTTCCATGAGGGTGCTGAGGCATGGTGGACTGATGTCATGTATGCATTTGAACGTCTGTAGTAGGATCCGGTGGCGAATGGTGTCATGAATTGGGATAAGGTTGATTTCTGTGAATAAGGTTATTGATGGGATAGTGTAATCAGCGTTTAGTAGAATCCTTGCGGCACGTTTTTGGAAACTGACTTAAGAGCGGTCGTCAGTAAATATCGCCTTAGGTGTGTAAAGTGTGAAAAATCAAAATCTCCCAAACTGTGTCAAAATAATGGTCTTTGGATAATATTTAAAGAAAAACAGTCTAAGGTTAAATAGATTTATATTTTAGGCACACGGCTACAATAATAGATTTCATGGCTCTGAAGGAGACTTCACCTTGATTTGACCACTGTCGTTTGAAAGCTTGTCTAAAAATCTGAAACTTAATGTAATCAAATAATTGAAAGTTTCCCCATAATACGAGTAACTGCTTCACATTTCAAGGGGTTGATAACTGACTTACGTTTAATATAGAATATTTTACAGATTTTTCAATGTTATGCTTTTTGGAGAGATTTTTTTGTTGACACAAAAATGCCCAAGTTTAAGGCTAAAATCACCACTGATATGTCTCTTTCGGTAACCAAATTATAATCCAACATTAGTTCGATTCCTCCTCTTCAAATATATGTTAATATTTTGGGGCCGTTCAATATTTTGTTTTTTATAAAGCGAAACAAATATACACTAAACGAGCTCCAAATGTCGAATAAATTACTGCCACGCAGACTGTCAATTCACAACCAATGTAAGAAAAATATTTTTTGCCCGTAAAAGCGCTTCATGCAAAGTTATTGTCCACGTAAGAAGTAAGAGGAACACACTCACCTACATTCTGTCCAGTTTATTAGTATCTTTGCTCGTATCTGCCAGGGATTAATGACATGAAGTTAATTAAGACCACTATATTAAGCTTAAATAACATGGTGAAGTACTCTTTCGACTTCGTATCATCGTTCATGACAAGAAACGTTCTGAATAACTTGAATAAACACATGCCAACGTTTTGTAGGGCTAAAACAAAATTCACCAGCCGAGATTTTCTCTTCAAAAATTTCAGGACAGCGATGATTTGAATTCTCAACAACACAGAGGTCTGTGTGACCCAATGATCAAGGTCACCACTGTCCCCGAAAGGTCAAATTACATCAACATAAAAATAGGTTGCGCGTCAAGATACTATATAAACTAATAAAAAGTTTATAGTCTTGAGTTTTTTTTATATGTGGAGTCGGCGAAAGTTGAAATCACCGATTGGCGATTCTATGAATATCAAATCTAAATGGCTACTTGCCGGTACTTGAGATTTGTCAGCGGGCAGTGCAGTTCTAGTAGGGTTTAATATCCCAATGGCTTTTCTTGTTTGACGATCGAAAACTGTCAGCGAAAATTTAAGAGCAGTCGAAAATAAATACCGCCTTACAGTAGGTGTGTAAAATAGGAAAAATCAAAATCTCTGAAACTCTGTCAAAATAGTCTTTGGGAAGTAGGCTATTTTAAGAAAAACAGGTCTAAGGTTAAATTGGTTTATTATAATTGTAATCCAGTATTAGCTGATTCCTCCTCTTCAAATACATTTTACATGTAAAAGTACTGAAAAAAATTGCCCAAGATGTTTTTCATACCAAGGTATTGTTCATATCGAGCTGAGAGGAACGCATTCACTTTGCATTCTGTCCAGTTTAATAGTAAATAAGCATGACATGCAGCTCATTAGCTTGAACAACTGCACGATTGAACTATATCGTTAATCAAAGCTATATAAGGAGCTTGTAAGTGGGCAGTTATTACAGAAACATCGATATGGAAATGCTCACAGATTACACGGAGGAGGGAGGCACTGAATTTCTTTAAGCTTTTTTTAGCAACCAAATTACAGAGGTTATACGAATCGTACACTATTGGGTGTATCAGCTGGCACTCCTTAACAATGGTACATCGTGTATTAGAGTAGGCCTCCTGGTCTTCGGCTGCAACTCTGTCTTCAGGTCTGTCCACTGGCTGTACTTGCCCCTTTTTTTGCTTTGACGCCTTTCGAGAGAAATATGATTGTATCTGCTGGGGGGGGTGGGGGGTCAGGAACTCATTCAAGGTAAAACGCCTATTTCCGTCTTGATCTTTGGCAAAACGCATGTCTTGACTCACTGTCACGGGATCAAGTTTGTGCCCCGTCTCATTGCCAATGTTAAACTTCTCATTAAGGTAGGATTTCTGCCTCTTGTTAAAGGGCTTGCTAGATTTAGTGGTTCTTAGTGCCCACCCCTGAGGCAGCATGTCATTTCGGTTGTCAAGAAGAGTATCAGAACTTTTCATCACAGGCTGTTCTCCAGCTCTGTGCAATAGTTTTTCCACATACACAGCCTTGGCCTTGTCGAGAAGGCTTTGTCTTTCCAGCTGCAGCTTGCATACTCCGTATTCCAAATGGCTTTCAAGGGATGAATATCGATGGTAATTCTTGATACACCCCTCAGTGGGACAGCTAAACAGTTCTGGCGACTTCTCTTTCCCGTCTCCATCAACCTCATTTTCATTGTCATCATCGTCAGCGTCTCTGTCAACCACCTTGTCGGTTTTTGTGCGTCTAGTTGGAGTGATATCCACAAAATCTCCAGCTGAGAACCCACAGTTAAAGGTAGAAGTGCAGAAGCTGCCAGGCACTAAAAATATCAAAATTGCATATAAAATAAGTCTGTGTCACCATGACCAATACCATTATTATCATCATGATCACAATCATAATCATAATTATTTGTAATTATATCTGTGGTGGACATTTATTTACCATTTAAATTGGCCCAGGGTATGATTTTCCCTTTTCCTATGTCGTATGCTCTCTATACTGTTATCTCTTTGTTATCGATTATGAAATTATTCAGCGTGCTTATGCCAACTATTTTTATGGGTTCCAAATGCTTGATTCCTCCTGCATCCACCAGTGCTACTTGTACACCACTTACTCTGCTGTTAGATAAAATGGCATCTCTTAGTTACGTTGCATTGACAGCATCATGACCTTCGTTGATGTAACGACAAACATGACATTTAATTGTGGCAGCTTTGCAATTGCATGCCCCTTTACCACCCTGTGGATCGCTGAAATCAACCCGGTGAACTTTTATACCAGTAGTTTCCTCCATAAGGCAACAAGCTGCCAACATGGGGCCGCTCTGGTAGCAACCGGCGTTGTCTTGGCAATATGCAGCAGAGGTTATATTTGGGTTCTTCTTTAGCTCTGTGAGGGTGTGTTGCATGATGGGTATGACCACGACAGTATCTTGGCTACAGTTTTCTACAATATGGACAAATACTTGATGCTGCAGTTTACCGTCTGGCAGCCGCCTTACAACAACACTAATGTACCACGATATTCCCCTCTTCCCGAACCAGTCCGTCTCTGTACTTTTGCGGCAAAAATTTCATTGCCCAATCTTGAGTACTTAAAACTGAGTTTTCGCCTAGTTTGGCCAGGATATCTGTGCGGGCTTTATCTTGTTGAATGGAACGTAACTGATGCTGTTTCCATGCATCTGGAAGTTTCTCTGCTGAATTTTTCACAAATGACTTTATGGAAGCAAGGGTAAAATTTAGCTGTTCGCAGGACGAGCAAGAATGATCGCGGAGATGTTTGCACGTAGGAGAAAAGAGAGGTTGCTTTTGATCACTCAAAGCATGTACGCAGCAGTGATCAGGGACATTTGATGCTCCAGAAACGTGCACCTGTAAAATATAAGAACAATAAGTTTTTACTAAGTTAAAAAATTCACTAGTTTCTTTTTTCTACTTTAAAATTACAAGAATCTGTGCTCCTGAGTCCAGTCGCCTCCCCTAACATCTGTGTTGCAGCGGAATTCCGTCAAAGGCTATTCTAATAAATCACAGGCAAAGGTTTTGTGGTCTCAACAAATATAATGTGCTATGTTTAATTAGAAAATGATTACCTTGTAGTCCGTTTTAATATATTGTTTTCCAGCTTTTTTAATGCTGCTTCACAAGAATTGATCAACACTTGATCACAACCATGGTTTTCGAGCTTTGTGAGTAACCCAGCCAGATCATCAAATGCCTTCGCCCCATCAGCTGAAATATAATCCAAACCCTGCAAAGACTTTCGTACAGTTGCTGTGCAAACTGACAAAATTCGTAATGCGGTTGAGGGACTCAATGGTTTGGTTTCGTCTTCTTTGCAAAACTGTGTGTACTGTGTCACAATTCTTTGTGGAATCATTGATTGAATTACGTTTGGACATTCTAGGACTTGGCCATTTGCTATCTGGAGGTATCGTTGGCCAAATGGTAGGTCTTGTACAACATGAGGACTGGTTATAAAGGAAAGGAAGTGATCCAACTGGCACTCGTCTAATCTCATTCTGGGACTTCTCTTCACTGGCACTGGCACCCCACGCCCATACTTAAGAATATGCAATCTGGCTTGCTTAAAACAGTATTCCGTTATACCAGGGATAAATTTCTGGATCTGAGAGAAAGGTACCAGATCTGCAATTATTCCTAAGATCTGTCTTTGGGTGTCCCAGCTATCAGCTGGTTGTGAAATTCCAAGAGCCTTTTCGACACTTTATGACGTCTGAATAGCATCCCAAATACTTGCTGCGTTGCCAGGTATTATCACTTCCAAGGCAGACACAATTACATTTGTTGCTTTTGTCTGCAAGGCAGACACAATTACATTTGTTCAAGATGTTTACTGTGTGTGGTCAGTTCTTCCCACCGCCTTTTGGGTTGACCGATTGATTCCGTCCCGCCACAGATATGGATAAATTCATTTAGTTTTTTCAGCTTCTGACTATTGGTGGTTGCCGTTATTGATCCATTACTGGTAGATGCTTCATCTGATAGAACTGCACTTCTTTCTTCTGCAAAGCCTTTGTTGATCTGATTGTTGCTGCTTGTATCTGGTGTAGATTCATTGGTGCTGCTTGCTTCGTCTGACAGGACAGCCTCTTCTACAATAGATATCTTACTAAGCAAATCACATAGGTTTTCCATATTGTTTCTGTCTTCTTGAATTTCCTGCAAGGCAACAGCATCACTAAATAAGCTTAGCTTGAGATGGAACAAGCAAGACCATTAAGAGAAGAGTCAAAGCTCCAAGGTACCTTAACTGACCTAAGTACTCTGTAGTATATTTTTAAACTTTCTATTGAATAGTACCTTATCCCCTGTTTGTTTTATGATCCGAAGCATATGTAATATACCAAGATGCATAGTTCAGCCCCATGCAGTTATAGTTAATGACGTTGGTCTTAACTTGAGTTATTTCAGTATCCTCAGAAGTAACTCTTTGTACATTTTGAGTACATTCTTGTGCTATATCAGTCAGTGTATGAGGGCTTGATTCCATCTCTACTTTTAACTGAGTACGGCATCGCCCACAAATGGCTGTTAAAAAGAATATCGTTATGACAATAAAAGACAAAGCAATAGAGCAAAAAACTTATTAATTAATAAGGCTGATTGGCCTTCTAAGTGAGAAATGATTTTAACAGACCATAAAGCATGCAGTACTTATGCAAACCAACAGGAACAAGGCACTTTGTAAGCCTGTAGAGTCCCTCAAACTGAGTGGATGTAATACCACGGTCTCCTTTATATTGTCCATATTTATGCTTGTACCAACAGGACCAGAGCACATCTTTTTGCATGTGTGCCATCTTATGCCATACAAATCCCGGTGACGCGGACACACAGTTATCTTAAGTTGCACACAAGTGCCATTGAATAAGCCTATGAACACAAGTTGACTGCAAAATCAGCGAGCGTCAATGGTACGTTTCGGTGTACTTGTTACTGCGCATGTAATCACTAGCCTAGCCTGGAGACAACCATCGCCATAATCTACTCTCCTCTGCAGAGCCTTACAAACTTTTAGTATAATTACGTAATATTGCTGGAGACACAAGTTATGTAATTGTTAGTCAAAACACGCTAGGTATGATGGGAAGACGGAAGTCAAACATTGGTCTCACCCCCCTCTCCCCCGGTCTTGTGCCACTGAATATCCTATATTATTTCCACAATCATATATATAATTGACTCTACGGAGGAGAGTGGCCATAATCGTTTGTAATAATTACTTAATTTTTAACAGTGTTGGATGAGGGGAAGGGTAGTACACAGAAATACTTTCCTTTAGATCCGACTCAAGCAGATGCATGTTATATTATAGGTATCAGACTAATTTGTATTAATAATAATAATTACATCGCAAAATAATATATCTCCCATGGCCATGATACAATTGTGTCAAATGCTAACCATCGATAGCAGTTTATGACATATCATATGCATGACTAACGAATATTGTACCAGCGAATATATGGGTTTTGTTTGCTTGCATTTCATACCTGCTCGAGCTAATAGTAGTTGTCCCTCGGTCTTTAAATTCGCATCTCTGACATCCAAGAAATTAAGGTGCCCTTTAATCTTTCGCTGACAGTTTGATTGTCAAACAGGAAAGATCATTGGGATAATCCCTACTAGAACCGCACTGCCCGCTGATAAATCTTGAGTACCCACAAGTAGCCATTTAGATTAGATATTCATATAGAATCGCCAGTCAGTGATTTCAACTTTCGCAGACTCCACGTATAAAAAAAACTCAAGACTGTAAACTTTTGATATATTTTTATCTTGACGCACAACCTATTTTTATTTTGTAATTTGACCTTTCGGAGACAGTCGCGACCTTGGTCATGGGGTCACACAGACGTCTTTGTTGTTGTGTTGTTGAGAATTCAAATCATCGCTGTCCTGAAATTCTCGGCTGGTGAATTTTGTTTTAGCCCTACAAACGTCGACATGTGTTTATTCAAGTTATTCAGAACATTTCTTGTCATGAACGATGATACGAAGTCGAAAGAGTACTTTACCATGTTATTTAAGCTTAATATAGCGGTCTTAATTAACTTCATGTCATTAATCCCTGGCAGATACGAGCAAAGATACTAATAAACTGGACAGAATGTAGGTGAGTGTGTTCCTCTTACTTCTTACGTGGACAATAACTTTGCATGAAGCGCTTTTACGGGCAAAAATATTTTTCTTACATTGGTTGTGAATTGACACAATTTGTAAGAATGATATGTTCTATGTTCATGGGAAATTTAGTAGAAACAGGACGAAAATTAAAGAGGTTGAAGCATATTGGCATGAGCAAGAGGCAAATGAGCAAGTGCAAAAAGTATTCAGGCAATAGGATAGCCAAATTTTGAACGTCTCTAACAGTTGGTACCAGTATGTGTACCCCAAACAACAACAGTAGGTAGGACTACCTGCAAAATAGAAACAAGACTTGACTTTTCTTGCAAAGATCCTTCATTTTTTCTATTAAAGGGCCTGTGGTTGAACCATCAAAGTTCTGTTTGTACTTTTCAAGTAGTTGTATCAACTGTGCTGAGGTTTTCTATATCAGACAGCTTTTACCTGTTTACATCTATTGTGGATTAACCCTGTTTCATCAGAAAGGCCTCTTCCATCTGCTGTACTGATGCCAGTCCCGCAATTCAGTTAAAATCATACTTGCTCACATGACCATTCCTTTCATAAAAGAAATAACTCCTACAGAGCTAATTCTTTCATAATCTGGCACTGACTGTTCTTTCCAGTCAGAGCCTAATAGGTTAACCCATTAGATGGGTCATGCAGTGAATCTCAAAATGATTCGGGGAATGTTTCCGTCTCCCAAGCTGATGATTATTCTTTTGAGAGGATGGTTGTGGTCCTCTCTTTGGTGAACAAACTCTCCAGGCAAAATTTTCTATTTTTATGTCCTTAAAATCATTGAAATTAACTGCACAATTTGGTCATGTAACAGAAATATTACATATGTCACTGTTATTCCATATTGCTATAATTTTCCAAGAGTAGCTAGGTTAAAATTTGTGACTGTTATAAGATTTGGATAGAAAAATTCCAACAATCAAAAGAAGCTGTAGCAAACCCTGTTATTATATTACTTATTTCCTTATTTGTTGCTGTGCTATTGCAATTACAGTATTTGTATATGAGAAAATGTATCAATTTTAGCCTGATATAATTACTAGGTGAACAGTTATTGGCCAAAAAAGTCATTACAGATGTTAAAGATGTCTTCTAGAGTAGGAGCCTCGGTGGCCAAGTGGTTAGCACACTTGTCTTTCACCTCTAAGGCCCCAGGTTCAAATCCCAATGAGAATCCCCCAATGTGACTCGAACCCAGTCCTCATGTGAAAAGAGTAAAAGTCAACCGCTCTGCCGAAGGCCGTAGGTTCCCTCCGGGTAATCTGGTTCCCTCCGGGTACTCCAGCCCCCTCCCACAGGGAAAGTTGACAGCGTGGGTTAGGCACTTAGGTTAGGGGGCAGATCGTTAATCAGGTATGGACTAATAGCTGCTGCTTAAAGCGCCATTTGTAAGCTCACAATCTGCCTCGGTCGGTGTCTGCTTTGATTTGATCATATACATATGTAAAATCGTGCAATAGAAATATTAAATATCAAATATAAATATGGTACAGCCAATTACACTCTAAACTTTTTGTGAAATCTAGACAATAACAGTGTTGCATAAAATACAGTAAGCCCATGTTTTTTCCATCTTTACAAAGCACATCATGTACAGTACTGTCCAGAAATAACCTAACAAAAACCACGGTTACCCTAGGTTAAACCTAGGTTAAACCTAGGTTAGACCTAGATTAACCGCAGTTTGAGTGAGGTTTGACGAGGTTTAACCTAGGTTGACTAAGGTTTACCATAACATTTGACCGAAACAAAAACCGTGGTCGACCTTTTCTGAGACAAAACCACAATTTTTTGTCCTGTAATCGGAAATTAATGTTTCCAAAATTGTTTCCAAATTTTCGCATCAAAGCGTCTTTCAATTTTGATTTTACAAATTTCGGGACAAATTTGTGTAATTGTGTTTTAAAATGCCGAAATTTTCCGCGTATGCTCGAGAAAGAGAGTTATTATATAACCTGTATTCCTCAGGAGAAGGCATAATCAAAATAACAAACTAACTGGAAGGGGAAGGAATAAAAGTTTCAAGATCAGTGGCTCCTACAACAACAGCACTTACCATGGAGCTTCAGAACTAGTGAGTAGATGTGCCCTCCCCCCCCATATAGCAGAATACTAATGAGCTTGTGATTTCCCTGCCATTAGGGATAGAGTGATGTCATTTTTGGAACATTTGTCACATAACATTTGTCGCATGATCTTTTTGAATTTTGAGATGGCGTCAGCAAAATGTATAAAAAAATAGGTATGCTAGGCGTACATGTATCTGCGCGAAGGAATTCCATAGTTGCTAAAGAAAAAAATTTCATTCACAATTATTAGTAAACATTTATATTTCGAAGTGACTATACCAGACCTCTCAACTTTGCAGAGAAGTTAAGAGTGAGATTGGGGATGTGGATGACACCGGAATGAAAAAATTAGGGGGCCGAAAAGAAATTTGCCCAACTTTTCGGGATTGTGTCTGACTAGTACCAAAAAATGCTTCAAATGCCATTTTCGGGGTCCAAATTTTGAAAATTTTCCATGGGGCATGCTCACGAGAACCCCCCCCCCAATATTTCATAAAGTGTCTGCCACTGTACTGTACCCACATTTAATGTATGCTAAATGAAAAAAAATACATACAATCTGTAAAGAAATTTTAATAACTTTAACTCAGCTTATGAAGCAATCATATAATCCTAAGATGTCCTGTAACTGTTAATGAGCCATATAACAAAATTCTAATGTAACATAATAATTCTGAATGCTTTGAATATATATAAAATGTATATAAACACAATTTTGACATCCCATACGGTATATATTAATTATGAATAGACAATCGATATTATTAAAAAAAAGCATGCATGCATGGTTACTCACAAAAAAGCTTTACAATGTTACTTCGGGCAATGATAAGCCAGACCTCTCAACTTTGCAGAGAAGCTAAGAGTGAGATTGGGGATGTGGATGACACCTTTGTAAAAGTCCTGGGGTCTGAAATGGCATTTCGTACATTATGAGAGTTGGCCATGGTGTTTTTTAATGAAATACATTAACGTCCTTTAAGACAAGGCACTGTAGTTACAATAACTGTATTTCTGCAACATACAGTAATGAGCTTTAATTTGCCTTTGATAATTTACATATAGAATTCTGCTCAGACTGATTCTGCCTTTTGTCCGCCATATTCACATATGCGTACTATTTTGTATCCAAATTGCGGGCAAAATGTCGGGCCGTATATGCAGGAACAATAACGCGATTATATATTCCATTCGCGATACGTATAATGATTATTATATAATTACATAGGTGATTATTGAAAATTCTCCACGCTGATTGGTTGCTGTTGAGGTGATTATTACGCGATAATCACCCAAGCGATTTTCAAAATGGCAGTCGAAGCCGTTTTGTCAATTAAATGACGAAGAAATGTGCATTTTAAAATTTGTTTCCAAATAATCACCTATGAAATTATACTAAAACAATTATTCACCTCAGACTCGGTGATTATCGTGAATAAAAACCTCGACTTCATCTCGGTTTTTATTCACCGATAATCACCTCGCCTTCGGCGAATAATTGTTAAATAATGTGCATTTAAGAATACAATATTAATATTAGTAGTAATAGTAAAGTGTGTACTAAAAAAAAAGGGGGTGTGTGAACCCACTTGATTTAACTGGAGCTTTGAATGGAAAGAGAAAGTAACGCGGGCGTCAATGGTCGTCGCCGCTGACTGTACGGACGGAGGGGAAAATCTGAAGGGGGCGTTCCCATTTTTGGAGAAAGTTTGTGACGCGTGTGCGTGATTGACAGCCGTCGTGTGTGCGTGCGCTATTGCGCATGCGTCGGGGAGCTCCGAACCCAAAGCCTCGGTTGACCGAAGTGGCGTTCGTTCGAATTTGCTGCCGTTTTTCAAAGTGCGTCGCGTGACGTCATCGGTGTTTTCCCGTGTGTTTCCACTTCGCGCGTGTGTTTTTAATGCTTCCACTACGAATGTCGGTGTTTTTCGATGTAAGATTTAATAAAATTATTAGTCGGGTATTATCCGGTAAAAAATTGTCAAATAATACCCGACTACCGATTTTATTAAAAATAATTAAGTTATTGGGGTGACGTCATTGGTGTTTTCCACTTTGCAAGTGTGTTTTTAATGTTTCCACTACGAATATCGGTGTTTTTTCTTTTCTGTCCTTCCACTTGTGAAATTAGGGTAGTACCATTCACACCGTTGCAAATTTCAAGAAAAACATGCAACAATTGAGTGGTAACACCCTTGTCACCTTTTTTTCCTACTGTGTTTTCACAATAAATAGAGTATGTAAAAATAAAGAGAATCACCGTGGCGATAGGTTTTAATAGTCTATCACCCCCGACGATCCTTTTCATTAACGAATTTATAATAGACGATAATTTCCTTCTAGCGTAAAACACGAAGCAAAAGATCGTCTAGTATAAAAAATATATTCTTCGTTTTTAGCATTCCTGTTTTTCTTCTTGCTTTCTTTACCCTGGAGATACATGAAAATTTGAAAGCTATTCGACCATTGCAAATCGCAAAGGATTTGTTATGATCAAACGGTTTGCAAAGTAATCACAAAACAATTTTATTTATTTTCTTTCTTCTTTCTTGTTTTTTTCTTTTTTCTTCTTTCTTGTTTCTTTTATTTATAATCACCCTGGTGATACGTTTGTTAAATATTAACAAATGTTTCAACAGGGTGGTTACAAAACATATTTTTTCTACTGCGCATGCACAAATACATATTGCGTAAAACCGTAATAACGGTATGCGTATAGTGTTAGGTGGTTAAAACCCAAATTAATTTAATGTTATATGTCTGCCAACTTAGCACACTGTTAATCGTAGGTGGTGTGGCGGAAATGGATACTCGTTAGGGAGTCAACCGGGAATAGAGGTATTCCACCTTCGCATTAGAAGGGGTTGGCACAAAGTCCTAAGTCAATGGGGGTTCGAGTCCCCCCTAAGTTGTTGCGATTAGCATGTGTGTTGAGTGTC
>CACRXK020005874.1:0-26723 GCA_902702795.2 Paramuricea clavata
ATATATTGCACCTGACTTTAGAAGTTGATGGTTGAAAGAACCCAGCAAAAATGCGCATAAAGTTCGTCTGACATTGATCTAGCACTTTATTGTGTAGCTCATTATGTATGCAGACTCGAACGGTTACGTCATTGTATTGTCACATAGTGTAACATCCTATAAGGCTGGCAACTATTTCACAAATTACATTTACACACATTAATACGATCGCTTGATACAACAAAAGCAACGCAAGTTTCCGAAGCAAAACAAATATACAAAACACTTTGGATATATTTTCTAAATTTATTTATACTTTTTAGAGTTGAAAAAGTTTAGAAGTGCTTAAATTTGTTGAATAAAAAGTTAGTTTTCATCGGAATTTTGCTGTAGATATAGTCGGGATGCAAATAGACGGTCATGCATAATGACGTCACAAGTTTTGATGCCCGCGATAAATGCTGATAGTGGCCATTTTGAATTGTTAATTTTCCCGGGCGATGACTACTATAAAGACCCAGCATTCCTCGCGGGCATGAAGCCTTGTGACGTCATTATGCATAAGGTCTAATGCGATCATCGGAAAAACCATCGGCTTATTTCTTATTGGCTGCTGAACAATCGAAAAATTCCGAGTATAATATACTGCAGTCAATGAACTTTCTTCGGAATTTTCCGATTTTTCAGCAGCCAGTAAAAGATGATGGATTTTCCGATGATGACATTTGTCCAGCAATTTGCATACCCCGCCTGTCTACAGCAAAATTTCGATGAAAACGAGCTTTTTAATGAAGGAATTTAAACGCTGCTAAACTTTTTTCAACTGTAAAAAGTATCAAGAAATTTGCGTTAATTTTGTTGCTTCAATATGTTGCGTAAAATGTATTTTGTGAAAGAGTTTCCAGCCTCAAGATATTATACTTATCCTCTTATATATGACAATACAATGACGTAATCATGCGAGTCTGCAGGCGCAACCTCCGTCGCAGGGACGTTCCACCCAAAGAAACCCTGGGTACGAGGATGAGCCAGGCGAACTTTATGCGCATTTTTAAATGTTTTTAATTAACTGTAACGCATTTTTAAGTGAATACATATATTTTCTGGGTTGCTATGATACTAGTTGTTTTTCAACAAGTAACAATTGTTCAAAAACTCTAACCTACATCGTAAAATTTTCTCCTGCCATTCTTTTAAAATTGTTTCCTAAAATTTTTATTGCATATTTTTAGGTGGAGTGATATGAAGGCAAGAACTGGACGACACAATTCAAGCGAGAGCAAAGAGGAACAAGCAGATGAGAAAGTGGTAGAAGACGTCGACAGAATGACGACCGAAAGAAGCAACAACTATCCAAAGATGATAGAAAATGTACGATATGTCACTGTTATTTATGTTCTACACAATTAAGAGAATTCTATTTATTTTTTATGCATTACTCATTAGGTATGCCACCGCATTTCATATGTGTACTATAATCACTCTCATTCTCGCATTTGCATGCAAATCGTATCGTTTATTTACAACTTAAGTCAAATTTAGCGTTCAAACCATTTGCATGCAAGTCCTATCGCTGCGCTTCTTAACAGAATTGTTTCCCATTTTTTATGGTGATTTACTGTACGTTGAGCGGACCATGATGGATCATCAACAGAAATGAAGAACCGCGACCAACGTTCAAACAGAAGCAATGACGATGCAAAGATACAGTGAATGTAAGTTTTGCTGGTGCATGCTTAGGCAATAATTTAAGTATTTTTTAAAACCAAATATTTAAATATACATGAAAAATTATTACATTATTTACTGATTGAATTACAGTGCCAAAAAGGAATACAGGGCCAAAACGAAATATTTCGAAAAAAGCAAAATAAAGCACATTTTGACTGCTTGGGTCGTTTGAGTGGGTCGGTGGGTAAATGATTTACTTCTAATGTTTCGTGCCTGGAATCGAAGTGACCATGAATTTGCGTCTACATAATTTTTTCATGTATATTATAAAAAGCAATAGTATGGTTTCTCGTGCAATTTGGAAAAACATACACTCGTGAGCTTTTCAAGGACTTCAAATTGCACTCGTACTTGAGACTCATGCAATTTCGATCGTCTTTGAATAACTCACTCGTGTATTTTTTTTCAAATTGCGCTCGAAACCGAAATGCGTATACCAACAACTATAATTCTGAAACGATATTTAAGTGTCATGCACTATCATTATTTCCCTTTGTTTCAACAGGCAGGAATTTTGTCCGCGCTGCTCAATAATTTAGGCGCATTCGAAAAATTATTTTAAAAGTTTTCGAGTTCTTAATTAACTGTTCTTTTCTGGTGAATAGTAGATTTGCAAAAACATAACTTCGTATTCGCAAACATGTACTGGACCTTTCTTCGTTTACTAGTCAATGTATATTTTTTTAAAGATAGGAAAATTCGCGATTTTCCGTCGGAAACCGAGCATTCCCGACCTATAAAGTTACGTAAAAGCTTGATTTTTATACATTTTTGTTTTCTTTCTCTTTCCCTCTCCCGTAGCTTTCCCTCCTTCCCAACGAAGCATTAAATAAATTTTTTTTTTCAGTAGAAAAACTAGGCCAAAAAACAAATAAAACGCTCAAAAATCAAATGTGATAATTACACTCCCCAGGTTTCCCCAGGTCTCCTATCCGTTCACCGCGCTAGTTTTGACGCATGCGCAGACAAAATTCTTACCTTCTTGTCATTTGAACAAGAATAGCTGATCGTATGATGGCAACACAATTTCGTCCAACCCCTTGGCGCCCACTGGATATTATCCTCCAACATGGTTGCTGTGACGTCACATGAAACACTCTTTTTTAAGCTTACACCTTGACCTTTTATTTTTAATTTCGGCGCTTTTTCACACGAGAAGACTGGGACCCACGTGTCGTGGAGGTGAGGGGGAGGATGGACGAAAGCATGTGACGTCATACTTACCAAATGCAAGCCCAAAATTGACCAAAATCTGCCGTGTAAAGGACTAGGTAGAGGAGATGGTTTGGAAACTCGTTAGCATTACAATAAAATCACAATAAACCTCATTATCTATGTTGTTCAGGTTTATGCAAAAATGTAGTCTTTCATCGTCACGTGCGTATTGTATTTTTCTCAAGTCAACCAATAGGAATGTTCAAAATGTCCTATTGTTAAAGTCAGAGATGGGCAATTGGTCAAAACCGTTGCTATTGGCTGGTTGAGCAAAAATACAATACGCACGTGACGATGAAAGACCACATTTTTGCATAAACCTGAACAAAAACATAGATAGTGAGGTTTATTGTAATGCTAATGAGTTTCCAAACCATCTCCTCTATTAACTATGGTCTAGGCTATCATCGACATTATTAATTATAATATATACATCAATATTTCATGTTTCAAATGGTCAATTAATATTACCACTAATATTATATTAGTGGTAATATTATAATATTAATAGTGGGTTCTTCTCTACCAAATATAATTCAAGCCTTTAACATGATTCGATCCTATTTCATAGACTCACGGATACTTTTTAATTTCAAAAGGTGAAGTGATGAAATGTTGATGTGATGAAAAGAGATGATGAAAACACAAAAAAGAGCCACTCACGAATGGCATGGAGCCGAGAAAAGAATGACGATTCGCAACAATCGAAAACCACAACATTGCTAATATGAAAGTAGCGAAAAATTTTACCAATGTAAGTTAGTTAAAGACAAAATACTTATTTACAGATCAAAGGGGATTCAAGTGAATACAATGATTTTCTCTCTGAAACTAAACATGCTACGAGTTTGGCGAATTTTTCGACTTTGTTTTCCCAATTTTCGGAGTATAGAAATAACTGCCCTCACAATCAGGTAAAACGTTTGGATAAAACTTTCAAAAACGCGACAACGCACTGTATTATGACTGTATTAAGACTCTATTATGGAGTATGGTGACGTATCATTTCACAATTTTTTTTAAAACAACAAAAAAGTCTCCAAAATTGATAGTAGAGAACTGTTTGTATAAAAAAGATCGAAGCAACAATACCTTAAAAGCACGAAATCTTGCCTGGAATATTTTCGATTGTAGTCTTTTCTAAAAACAAAATATTAATCCTTAGGTTAATGTAAGATAAACATGGCTTGGAATCTAGCTCCAAGCATTTCCTCTTTTCCATCGTCAGTTGGTGTTGATAATAAAATAACTGTGAGATGCGGTCCCTAAGTCTTGTATTCGCAATGAAATCAACATATGATAAAACAAGCACGCCCATTTCAAGCGTTAAAAAGTTAAGAATTGGAGTGGATTTATTTTTCTTGTGTTTAATTCCCATGGGAATATACTATTTTTTATTTTGGCCAAAAGGTATTTTGCAACTTTATTTTTTTCCATATTTTTCAATTCCCAGGGGAATATATTATGCTTTGTTTTCATGTTGATGTTGATTTCATAGTGGAAAACTGACTTTATAATGAATCCTCTTTGATTAAATATGATAAGTATCTTGTTACTTGTAAGCAGAGCAGCTGCGACGTGCCATGCAAATGATCAACAAGGCGTTCCGGTTAAATAAGTATGAGAATTGCGGTTAAGTCTCTTTCGATCTGTTTGAACTATATAGATAAACAGTACTATATATATGCTCACTAAATTAGCGACATTGAAATTTTAATTTCATTTCGATTTTAAATTGTTATGAAAAAGTTTTTAAAATAATTCTATGTATTCTCATGCTTATTTAATCGAGCCTTTGGTTTAGGTAAGTTTAAGGTTTGTATTTATTTCGGACCAGTTAACAAAACTCAAGCCCATGCCCTTTCAGTTAAGATTTTACGTTTCGAACCAGAATCCAAAACTCAGTCTAAGTGGGTTATAGGATAGCTAGTGATAACGTAATTTATCTTTTTATTTTGCTTTTTTGTTTATAACGTAATTTATTAGCTAAATGTATGGAGTGCGAGAGTGTGCGCCGTGTGTATAGGATGCATGGGGTTAGGCTAAACTAAAGGAATTAAAATTTTGAGAGCATATTTAAAGAGAAAATATATCTTTTCTGAACAAAAGGACTAATTTCATAATACCAGCAAAATTTGTCGAGTTTCGTTCAAATTAAACGAAAATTATAGTAAAGCATACATAGAAGGAAAATCCGGGTTTCGAGGTTTTGTATATTTTTCTATGTAAATTTCATATATAGAGGCAAGTAAGAAACTGACCTGTTTGTATACGCGGCTTTTCTTCTGATCGTCAACCTTTAATTTATCTGTTTACGTTTGGTCTAAAATATTCAATTAATTAAATTAATTCTGAATATTTTATCAAAATATTAATTCCTTCAGTTTTAAGGGTGGGCAGTTCGGGCTGGTGGCAGGTTGGGCAGTTGTGAGTGTCTGTGTGATGGTGAGGAAAGGGGAAGTTACGAATGGAATGCAGGTAGCTTAGGACCGAGGCAGACAGCTTAGGACTGAGGCAGACAGCTTAGGATTGAGGCAGGTAGGCAGTTGGTAGGAATCAGTGGGGGGCACTTGTCATTTCGACCATGGGATTCAAAATTTGCATGCCGAGTATTTGTTACTAATGATTGTTGTTTTACATTTGCTAGGTATGCGCGTGGCTGCTCTCAAGAGAAATCGACTTAGCAATTTGCATTATTTTGCATTTGCAAGGTTGGTCTTCTCTTTGCCCCGCTACCCCGGCTGGCTCTCCGAGTGCTACCTCTACTTTAAGTAGAAGTACTTTTACTATATAGTAGAAGTACTTCTGCTTGAAGTAGAGGTGGCACTTGGGGAGCCGGCCGGGGTAGGGGGATTTTTTTTATTTTTTTTTTTCAATTCCCATGGGAATTGAATTTTTAATTAAAAAGGAGTCTCTTGTATAATTAATGAACAATTTATTGAAAAGAATTGTAATTACAAATTGAATAACAATAAAAAGAGAACAACCACTGCACACTTATTTAAATAACAATAGAAGAAAACAGAACATGGCACAAAGAGAACAATTAACATTGTGTTCATCACAAGTGAATAACCACAAGTGAAAACACAACATTAAAAGACTTGTTTGCCCGCGAATTAACATTAAAAAAGTTAATTCTTGAGGAAACAAGAGAACCTGGTCTTTTCAAGATAAATGTTTATACTTCAAAATAAATATTGTAAAACAACTGTGACGGAGAAATCAAAAGCGTAACACCAGGTTGTTTTACAAAGAAAATATATGGCTCAAAGACGAAGTAAATCGAACATGCTTTTACTTTTTTGAATAAAACTGTTTTTGGTACAGTGACCAAAATGTTCACTTGAGTATGGAAAATAATGATTTTATCGCGATGTTTTGATGCTAAGAGAAGTCCATTCGATGTAATGTGAGATCAGTTGTCAAGTGGTTGGCAAGAAATAGACCATATGCATAATGACATCAAAAGGCTTGATGCCCGCGAGGAACGCTGGTCTTAGTAGTCATCGCCCAGTAAGATTAAACAATTCAAAATGACCACTATCGAAATTTTCCAGGGCGATGACTATTAAGACCTGCAGCATTCCTCGCAGGCATCAAGCCTTGTGACGTCATTATGCCGCATAAGGTCTATTGTGGTTGACAACAAATTCCATTGCCATTGGCATTGCTCGAAGCAAATTAATTTCCTGAAAGTACCTTAACATTTTGACAATGCATTGACAGCATACTTCGTTAAACTCAGAAATGATATTTTTAAACATCGAAACATTACGATTAAATCATTGGTTCCATACTCAATTGAACATATATATAAGAACATTTCTTTCAAGTGCAAAGAACATTTCGTTCAAGAAATATTTAAGAATTTGAAATTATCCTGCGGTCTTTCAGAGCCATATATATTTGAGCGTCGTTTTTAACCTGACAACTTTGAATTGATTATATATAATGTTACAATAATTCAAGTAATGAAAATGCAGTTCAACAAAATTTTAAACGAATGTTATCTCTCCAATTCTGATTCATTTTTGGAACAAAAATTCGGTTTCAATTTGCTTTACTTAAAATGATACATTTCTCGTCCTCGATAAATACAATAAAATGATACACATTGATCCATTATTTTACAAATAAACATCTCCTAAATTTCATTTAGGGAAAAGTTGTCCTGTTTTTATATTATTTATATATTTAAAAAAACACTGCAGGAAATATTTTTGATGCAAATATGTAACAACCATATCCATGACCATGTACATAAACACACAAAATATGCTTTAAATTAATCAAACTTTCAAATGTTCATAAAATATTTTCTTATTTTTTTACACTTTTATTCATATTGGTCAAATCTAAAAGAAAATTTTCAATTGGAAAAGAACTTATTGTTTCGCATAATAAAAACAGAAAATAAGTTTTGGGTATACTTTGTTAACTCAAAAGTAGACAAAAACAGTTTTGCTCAAGTCCTCACAACTCACAAGGAACAATCAGTTCCATACAATCTTTAGAATCTCTCTCAACAAAAATATTATATTGCATTTTCATAATTTTCTAGTATCATTAACATCAAATCAAACCAAACACAAACATCAAAATATATATACAGTAGTAGGTTGTTGATTCAACATATGAAATTTCATTGAAGGTCACAAAGATTGAGTTTTAGTTAATTTTGGACAGCATTCTTGTCAGGTTAAAAACAGACCTTTTTGAAGTACAAACTTACCTTTACATACTTGTTGAAAAGACCATGTTCGAGTGCCATGTAAACCTGTTTGCTTATATTATTATTATGACTATTATAACACACCATTATAAAGTGGAACTATTCGAAAATAATGTTGAACTGAAGCAAAAGAAATAGATGTACATAGCATGAACTAACAAATTAATTTTAATTGCCAAAAAATTATTAAATTATTAAACACAACCAGATAATAAAAAATATAAATCTTCTCATCTCAGTATCCAAACCAAAGAATAAAATTAATTATGAATAAATCTGATTGAATCTGAATAAAATATGAAATTCAAAAGTAAAATTTCCAACTTAAATATATTAGGGTTGTAGGTCAGATATTATTTAAATGAAAATAGAATTTTAAAATCTAGAACTTTTTATTCAAAGTATAAAATTTGGTACATAAAAAGCATCTCAGTCATTGCCTATCTTGTGTGTGATGAAACACACACAAATTTTGATGGATATTAAAAATATGGTTAATTCCATGCTTGAATTTTGATTCAAATCTTATCAAATTATCCATTGATTAATTAACATGTACCACAAAGAACTGTCAATCTTATCTTCAGCCACAATATTCCAAACTATCGGACTGATTTACAAGATAATCAATATATACTTTTGAATGCCAATTGTTTTTCATTCCCTATAATACAAAACATATTCCAAAGATCATCCTGTAGTCTGGTTGTGGTTTTCCTTGCTATGCATGCATAATGAAGAATCAATTTTCTTTTATTTTCTCCAACTCACAATACCCTCAAAATTAAGTATTATGTGCTGAGCTTCAGTTCATCCATATTCAAATAAGTTCCACTTTGTAATGAAATATAAAGGCAATATCCTAGCTTATTTCGACCTTAAGTGTTTGTTTTAAAGTTGGGAAATATTTTTAAGAATCACAGTTTCCAAAATTAAAATTTTGTTGAAAACCACAATGTGGTTGGCACAACAATAAAAAAACAACAACTGAAGAACACAATCCTCCTATAAGTCAGTACTGTATAAAACTGCCTTGTTCCTCAACAAATCCATTTTATTTGTATCCAGGAATAATCAAACTCATGTATTAAGAGTGTGCTGAAATAAATAAGACAGGACTATTGAACAACAAGGCAGTTCTAATAGTACTAATTTTAAAAGTATTGTATACTTCAATGGATCACTAATTGCTTTTTGTAAGTTTCAATATTTGAAGACTCAAATAACATCCAGAATCAACATTGAAAGAAACATTACATTGTGATTTTCAGATGAACTTTCCAAACTTTCAACAAACACTGAAAGTCCACTTAAACAAGAGAAGATTGAGATGAAACATAAGTTAACTGTTTTCACAATGCACTTCAATAAGTTCAAAACATAAATTTTGATGAGTCAAATGTTCATCAATGTTCTTTTAATCCTTTAATGAAAACATACTACAAATTAACACCGATCGAAACATGAAAGATGACTAAAAGAAAATACTCAATCCAGAATTTAAAAAATCACACGTCTTATTTGTAAGTAACTGCTTTAGTTTGTAATAAAACCACCTCAATCTTCTCAATGTTTAACTGATGTAACAAAGCCAAATACTGACAAACTTTTCATTTTTTTATATTTCACAAAAACTTTGGAAATATGTAGAAACATCTATGTTCTCAGGAGAACACATATAAACACAAATTTAAGATTTAGCAGTTATGCCAAAACAGAAAAATGCATGTCCAAACCGAATCATCACTGTTGAACAAAATTTTTGACAGTTTGTCATTTTCTGGCTTGGTCACAAAATTCTTATATGCTTTGAAAATTATAGACTTTCTATGATCAGCAGCAACACAAAACTTAATCAAATAATTGAGAAATGCACGAAACTAAAATTTTCCAGAATTATACAAGTTGAATTAGTGGTGTAATAAAAGAATAAAAAGAGTGCAATAAAAAGAGTCCATATTTAGGTGTAAAGATTGTGTTTGCATTTTGTGTCATAAGTAGCATGCTCATGCTATTTTTGCAATATTCTGCTGGTTTTTTTGTAACTATTGATCACAGGCAATTATATAATGTTCAAAACATTTCATGTAAGATAAGACAAGAAAATATTAAGACCTTTTATATACTTTCCAATAACAGTGTTCACTTTTGTGGTCAAAAACACCTCACTCTTCAGCCAACAACTCGAGACATTCTTTGAAATTGCAACACACATCTAGATTCTAGAAAATAAAAAAAATGCACTAAATTGAGAATACAAAACAAATTAATATATTACAAAGAAAATTGTCCACAAAATACAAGGAGGTTAGAAATAAATAGAAGAAAAATCACTTACCTCTTATTCAGGATCTTGGAATGTGTCCATTTTTCACAATCATGAGGTTGTGCAACATTCTTGGAATTTGAACTGTACATCTACAAGGTGTGAATAGCTTGGTTAGCAAGTTAAAACCCCAATATAAACATCAGAGTCTGAAATCCTATTTTCTCTGCTCTAATATTTTTTTTTCTAGATATGGTTGGGTTGTTTGCTTACCTGCCTACCCTATTTTTTGTTGTTTGCTTTATGATGTAACTTGATGCCAAAAATATTGTCTGTTGCTCACAGTTAGTGCTTCTTGAAATGTTTATATGTTGGGGCAACAGGGTTCAAATTAGACAGGAAGAATCGATTCGCAAATTTCCTTCTTGCACATTTGAAGAAAATTTCAGTTTTGAAAAGTGGAAACACTGCTTGCAAGAAACAAAATGGTGGTCGTTTCGTAGCGAATTTTGAATTCTGAAGAAATTGTAGCCATTTCACAATCCTTCTAGTACAAAATTACAATAATAGTCAGCAAAATACTCCATTATAGCAAAATACATTCAAAGTGATTGTGAAAATCAACCTTTGACACATTGTTTTTGCAAGACGCCATTTGCAAAATGGATGATTTTGCATTCGCAAAAAGTGAATTTGCATTCGTAAATTGCGAATAGTGAGCCGCTAATTTGAACCCTGGGCAATATGCCAACTGATCACAACAATTGTTGACCAATGTCAAAGCAAAAAATATTTGAAGAAATTTGTTTTATTCGACCTACCTATCCTACTTTTTTAGGATATGAAAACTGAACCGCATTTTTTGTAATGTTCAAAATTGATCAGAAAAATGGCGACCAATTGGAAATGTTAAAATTTGATTGGAATTTTTTTCAACTTCATTTCGACTCCAGGCATCTGCTGTACTGGTAAATCAAGTTAATATGTTTTTAAATTGAACAAATACTGTCCAAATTTTTTAGCATTCTCTGAATCCTTGCCACAGCACATGTCGAAAAAAGGCTTTACACTGCTACTGGTGCATATTTTCGAGTCTGGAGTAGATGTGCTTCAAAAGAACAATCTTCTTTTCAAACCACCCTAAGAATTTATATTATATAATAACTACAGTGAAACACGCAATTTGATTGGTCAATAAGCCATGCAGGATCAGGCTATATCTTGCACAAGGAATTAAAATGCCTTTGCATTTTGGGATTCATGGAAAAATGTCATTGTATCACTGTAGTTATTTTATAAAACAATTACTAAATGGTTTTCCAAGCAGGATAGCATGATCCATGCACTTGGGATGTTGCTCGACTTTTGGAAAGTGTAAAAATACACTTACCAGCGGCTCGAGTATTTTTACGCTTTCCAAAGTCTCGCGACATCCCTTGTGCATGGAGCACACAATCCTGCACGGATTTGCCCGTATCCCATACGGTATTGCTTTATTAATCTTATTAGCCCACCTATCAAAGCACTTCCTAACTTTTCACTACCAGCCTGCAGTGATGTCAAGAAACACAATTCTGGATTTTGTCCTATTGTAACAATTTGCACAAGCAAGAATCAAATACATTGTAATGTTGCTATAAAAGCAAGACTTTTTCTGCATATATATGAACAAAAACACAATTTTCGGCAAGAACTCAGAGATCTCACAATTCTGGATCTTAATTAGTCTTTTTACTCACTTGGTCGACAATGATTATGAATTAAAGCACGGTTTAGAGTTCGATAATCGCCCTTAAAGCGAACCACGTGCAAAGCAAAAGCACAAACTTTATGTTGAAATATCGCATTAAATTCGGGCTCGTTGTCCTAAATTTTCATCTATATTGGCAATCTAAGTACTCTTCTACAAGGATTGATATTAAATAAACCATAATACCTTCCAATAAAGTTAAAGTTTGATTAAAAAATGTCCTCTATTCTTCTTCCTTGCTTCTCCAAATTTCTTCACCACGCGGTAAAAAAAAATTAAAGTTCGGAAATGCCCGGTCCTCCGTCGGGACCTCGGTACTGTACGATACAAGTCGACAAATTCCGAGCTTTTTTAAAATGACCGGGGGGTCGGCTTACTCGGCTATCTTTAAAATGCGAACCACTCAACCACTGACGCTTAAAAAATTGGTTCAGGACTCAAGCCTTTGTTATAAAAAGAAGTTATTAACATATAATTAAACCAAACAAAGTATATAAAAATAAATTTTTATCAGGCAATGTACAGTGTCAGTGGAGACCTGAATTAAGTTTAAGAGCAAAAACTAATAGACCATTTCCAAATTTATAATACGCTCTAGAGTAACACCAGGTTGAGGTCAATGTGAAACCTAATTGAGAAATGGTCTATACCATTTCTAACCCTTTTTAGATTTTGAAAGACAGGCAAAATATGGCATAAAAGTAAGGCTAACCATTAACTTTCGTCCATTTTAGCCCATTTTTAGACTATAAAGTATACATTGAATAAATATTTGAAATCGTATGTTCAACGTTTCTTTTGTCTGTTGGTAACTACTATTAAGTTACTAACACTGGTTACTAATGATTTAAGGTAAAGTAATACGAGCAACAAAATTGGCTTAAATTGCAGCGACTTGCAATAAAATCTGATTTTAACACATGTTAATTGGAAATTTGTACCAATGTTGTTTCGGGTGTTGAAACTTGTGTGTGGGTATGCAGGGTTGCCTTTTCTACTATTTTCAATCGCTCGTCTTCTATCATATCCCACAAAATATTTCACCTTTTTTAGTTTCTATATAAATCCGTAGTTTCCATAGTTTATTACATATATGTTCACCACAGAAGTCGGAGTAAAGGCACTGTTACACTAAGTAACTTGTCTCGGAACTTGTCTTGCAATGTTAAGAAAAACGATTTCAGGATTGTATTGCAAGGGATGTTACACCAAGCAATATGTAAAACAAAAGTTATTCCGAATAAGGAGTGCATAATATTAACACATGTACACAATTTATTAAAACTGTATATTTCGAATCTAAATCAGATCCATCTTCAGCAGTGTTTTGCAAGATATGTTTGTTTTATTTTTGCTGAAATTATCAGCCGGAAAAGGATTCAAGCAATTTGTTCCATGCAACTTGTAATAATCATTATTAAAAATAGTATAAAAACCGCGAGTGCTATCGTTTGGCGCCATATTGTCAGTCAAAAGTCAATAGGAAACCACTTAATGTTATATATAAACATTGCGAGACTAGTTGCTAGAGGGATGTGCAACTTGTGTTCCAACAAAATTGCGAGATAAATTCCATAGTGTAACAGCGCCTTAAATAACAACCATTTTGAAAACTGGTCCTCTAATTATTTAGGCTACACAATGTCTTACACCAGTATACTTGTCCCATTACTTATTTTACAGCAAAAAATGACGATTTAAATTATAAGGTACAAACCATAAAAATGCTGGCAGGGGGGGGGGCGTCGGACAAAAGTGCGCATCACTTTGGGGGAAGGACAGAAAAAAATGAGCATGATATATTTCGATTGCACCAGCTCTCCCCCACTATAATTAATGACCGGTCCCTTACCAACATTAACGTTCGATAAAGTCAAGAGAGAAATGCTGTTGCTTTTTCAAGTAAAACTTGAATGGAACATCCTTCAGGAAGCTTCTGTTTTTTCAGCCATGTTTGAGCCTTTCCAGCAATCAACACCCATTCATCTCTGAAATTTGACTGTCGAAGTTCTAGATAAATGAAAACAATCACCGTCGCCCAGATTGTTTCCATGTCACCTTCGCAACGCACTGGACATGCGTTTTTCATCTCTGCCGTGGATTTAGCCATCACACCTGCCATCTCTGCAGACATTTTCCAAGCACCGCTGGCCAGTTGAAGGTTGATGATACTTGTAAGTGGATTCGTTGCAGTCGAACCTTTAGTAAGGATGTTTTGATCTTCAGTCAATGGCGCATTTGTGGCCTTTCGTGGACGTGGCGCACTCGCCCCATAGTGAGAACTTACTTGTGGAGGTGGTGGTGGTGGTGCACAGCCCTTCCTTGCCATCATACGCTTAGGCGGAAAGGAATCAGCCACAGGAAGACAACCCAACCGGTCTGCCTCGTGGTCCTCGTCATCAGGATGTTCTGCTTTAATGCTCACTTTGAATGATTTTTTCTCGTCAGCAGGCAGAGAACGCCCAGGTTCTAGTCGTGCACTCCCCAATGACTTCTCGGGCTCATATCTAAAATTCAGGAATGCTTCGTCATCAAGCAGAAAACCACTACTTTCCAGTGCTGCACTCCCCAATGACTTCTTAGCCCCATAGCTACAGAATTCCGGGTCAGAATCATCAGACTCATAGCCAAAGGAACAAGCCATGGATAAATCTTCCTCGATATCAGGCAGAATATTCCATGTTTCCAAGCTTCCTTTCACCGCCTCCTTCCGTTCTTCATCAATGGCGATAAATGCCGTTTGGGAAGATATGACATTCGAATCACAACTGAGCTGAATTATCTCTGTATTCATCAGACCATATCTACTCTCGAAATCTAATTCTATTTCTTTAATCAACTTTTTGGCCGCAAGATGATGAATAGTCGAGACCTGCAGCATGTTCTCTTTCGTCACGGCAAGTGGAATTTGAAACTTCATCTTGTGTTTAACTTTCGCTCCGAGTAAATCTCCGCTCAGACATATTGATCCTTTTTGTGCCTTACTAGGCGGCGAGCTTTGACGAAGGATGGCGTAGACGATCAAACGTTCTCCGATAAATATTGCTGGCAGAGAACTTTTTGGTACAGCAGTGACTGTCACACCATCAGGAACTGTGTAAGAGACGTTGGTGTTGGTAACTGCTGGCTGCATGGCTTTCTTCAGTGATCAGATCACCTGTTAATAAATTATTATGTTATTCGGACAAAGACAGACAGTAAGGGATTAACTAAAAAGGTTAAGGAGTTAGCCTTAACGTTTTGTCGAATTTTTGCCTGTTTTTTAACAATTGAAAAAGTGCTTGAAAATAGCCAAAAACAAAGGCTAACCCCCTTAATATTTGTTCTTCTTTTCTCCATTTTTCGCAAGTGAAAAAGTACCTAAAACAGTAGTAAAAGTAGACGAAAATTTAACGGACTAAACCAGTCCTTTACTTTTCTGCCTTTTCTGGCCACATTTTCAAAAGTACAAAAATTGCCAAAATGTGCCTTGTCCAATTGTCAAAAAATGATTAAAAGAGAAAGGTTAACCCCTTTACGTTTTGTTGGTTAACCAATTTTACCTTAGCTTGCATCCTCTCTCCCGAAGTAATAAACTCCGCAGCACCTTTGCCAGCTTCAGCAATTCCTTTCACGAGAGTTGATGAAGCTCCAGAACCAATACCAAATGAGAAACACCTTTGGGATAAGTAAATTAAGAAAATTATTTAAATAATATAGCGCAAATTTTGGCCACTTTTTGCTTCTGTTTCAAAAATGTAAAAAGTGAAAAAATGGCCTTTACTAGTTAATTTTTGTACAGTATAGAAATGCAAAAATATATATAGTCAGTTGACAAGATTATGGATGTTGAGAATGCATGTCAGACTCTACAGATATCACTTTTCATATTTTCATTCGGGGAGGGGGTGCATGGATAAATATCTGGGGGGTGCTGCTGCTTGCTTTGGCTGGGGCCTGGTGGCAACGCCCAGAAAGACCAAGGAAAATATTTAACAAAACTTGTCTTTTCTAGGCCTGCATGGCGGCATCTGAGACCATAATATTAGTAATTTTACCAATTTAGTAGTTAAAAGTGATGGGGGGGAGGCAATATTTTTTTTGTACACCTATAGATGAATTTTTTTCTCACTGGAAATTTTTTAAGTGAAATTTATAGGCCTATCTTCCAAGCAAGGAATTTTTTTCCACTATGCCTCGAAAGATTTTTTTCCCTAATTTTTTTCTGGGAATAATTTTTTTTTGGTTTTATCCCCCAATTACTTTCTAATGGTCTGTCCCTAAGAATAATCAAAATATCAAATATGAAAATATCAATTCAAATCAAACTTGTTACAACTGTGGATCTACTGTTTTCATTTAATCCATAGAGTGTATTATTTTCTCATTTTGGGGGCTTGCATTATTTACAAGAAATGTTGCAAAAGATTTTAAAATCTATGCCCAAATTTTTTCGGGCGAGAAGGGCGTTGGTAATATATATCATTTGTGCAAGTGCAAAAACATTTTGGGGTGGTGCCAAATGCCTCTGTGGGGATGCAAACAATTTCTGGGGGGGGGGTGCACATAGGGTCATAAGAGGGGGACCACAGAATTTTTTTCAAAAATTCAAAAAGTCCTTCAACCTATTCCAAACTTTCTGAAATTTGCCAAAAACCTTTTCTTTCGTCAAAACAATATAACCTTTTATTGATAAAAACATGTTTTGAATTTTTTTTTAATTTTGGTCAAATGCAAGCAACCATCAGGGTCAAAAAATTTTGGTCAAATGCAAAGTGGGAACCACAGGCAACCATGGGGTCAAAAAAGGGGGACCACAGCAAATTTTTTTTTAATTAAAAAAATGGCTCATATATGCAAAACTATAGTTTGAATCCCCTTGAAAAAGTAAAACCATCAGGCAAAACCATCAGGCAAATTATGATATATCGACTGTCGTGACTGCCAGAGCCCTCCCTTTGATGAATAAGATTGTCTGGTAATTTAGACAAAGAGTACAAAGTAAAATAATATGCAATGCAACTCAATGGTTCAAGGGGACATACTTGCAGAACATTATGTGGGAAAACATGAACAAACCTTGACTTATTTGAATTCTTTGCAACCAATTTAATCACAGATTCTGTATTTGTAATACTTCCATCAGTGAGAACAAATATTTGTCTCGGCAAGCCTTTCATTGGTGCATGGCTGAAGATGTTCTTGAGAGGATCAAATAGTTCTGTGCCGCCAAGGTCCGCTTGCAGGTTTTCTGCGTGTTTTACTGCAATCTCCAAATTCTCCTGGTTGTAGGCCACACTCTCAGGAAACAGAAGTTTATAACTGCTTCCAAAACCAATCACATTGAAATAACAACCTTCTGGGATACTTTTTAGGAACAGCAAGAGTGTTTGTGCTGCATCTTTGATATAGGACCCAGCCATACTGCCACTGCGATCAATAACAAACACAAATTCGCATGCAGCTTGGAGACATGAGGTGTCACCTTTGAATTTTGGGAAGAAGCTGACCATGATGACCGTGTTTTTCTGGAAATCGTTTTCGCCATTTGACAAACCAGGTTCAACGATTACCAAAGGTTTATGTGCTTCCTTTGGTTGAACCAGAATGACTATATCAGTTTGTTTATCTTCAGCCAATGAAACATTAATATTCTGACCAGAATTTTCAACATGAATCTCATGGGATGGCGATGTCACGTCTTCAATACCAGGAGCTCCATTGATTACCAGGTCAAATTTATATTCTGGGGGTCCGGTAGCATGGTACACTGGGCCACTTCCTGAAGTAGGATTTTCTGGTGCTAGGGGATTTGTACTCCCAGGAGGCGCGTACCGGGGTTTTAGTACTGTTGGTAGAACAAACCGTACCGCTCCATCTGGTTCAACAGCTAGCTCGCCGACCATCGTGAGTTGTAGTACAGCTTTTTCGCCCTGGGGGAGATTACCCAGGACCAAACTAAATATATCACCCTCCTTTTCTTCCCCAAAAGCGGCTGTACGGCCTCTTGAAATAGCTTCCTGGTACATCTGCCTCGCTTTTCCTTTCTCCTGGACCTCTGCACGGATCTTTCTACCATCGATGCAGGCTTCTAAGCCAACGACAGCGTAGGAGTCGTCGACAGGCGTACGGAAAAGTACTTCGAGTGGATTAGAGGTGTTGTTTTCGTAGGTCAATGTCGACCGAAAGCCTACTACGTAGCCCTGCAGAAATGCTTGTACGGAAAGACTTTTTAATGGAATTGCTTCGTTTTGGCCGCAAATAAACAAACCTTCTAACAACATTTTGCCTCAGACTGCTAGAATATTAATTTAAACGTCAAAAATAAAAGTGTGGAGCCAGAAATTTCGCTGTATAAAAATGTAAATACTGACCATAGAATTTCAACTGACACAGTCACACTCCATGTTGTCTTGCTGTCGTCACACCCTGTGGTCACACTGCCAATACAAAATAAAAATAATACAAAATAACAAAATGCAAACAATTTTCCAAGTGGGCGGTTGATACTTGTAGCCAATCAGAACAAATTGTGAAGACGTAAGACTGCCATTTACTATTCTAGAACATTTCGAACACTGTCACAATAATATGAGGGCATGCATCACTATATTCATTAGTTATTCGCATAATAAATATATAATGATTTACTGTTATTTGTATATCTATTGACTAAGTATGCGTTTGGCGTTTGCTACGTTTTTACTCGATCGTTGATTTTGCCCAACCCTGGCGTTCAAATGGCATATAATAAGTATATATCCATTTATTATATAGTAGAGACTGAAAAATACACAGTGAGATATTTTCCACATCTCACCAACTAGTGAAGATATCCATCACGGCACTTTTTCCAATTTGCTTTTGGGCGTCAAATTTCACAATTTTTTGCTTGGGACTATATAATAAACAGAACATTACACGTTGGCTTGAAGATATGACTTTTATCTTCTCGTGTTAAAAAAATATTTTACTCGCTGCGCTCGTTCGTAAAATATTGTTTTCACCACTCGAAGATCTTCGCGCCGCCATGTAATATAGCAGTTAACCCTTCAAAATAACATCTATGCAGTGTGCATTGGATGCACAAAATCTGCAGTGTCACGTGTCTGTTCTGGATACACACGTAAAAACGCACAAGTTTGTTACAAGTCTGTTCACAAGCTGTCAACAAGATGTATTCGCACTGCTTGTCACAAGTTGTCAACAGGTTTGGAACAACTTGTTGACAACTAATTGTAACAACCTTGTCGAAATTATCAGACTTGTTGCAAGGTTGTTCTGACAAGTTTGTGACATGCTTGATATAATATAACAAGATTGTTACAACCTTGTGTTGACAACCTTGTAACATGTTTCCTTGTTATATCATGGCTGTAACAAACTTGTTAGCACAATCTTGTAACAAGGCTGATAATGCCATCAAGCTTGTTACAAGTTGTTAACAGCTTGTTTCACACTTATTACAACAAACTGGGAACAAGCAGTGCGAGCACCCACTGGGAACGAGGTTGGGTTTGACCATTAAATGGAGGGTTCGTAAATTGGCCTCTTGGACGCCAAATAACTCGAATTTGCCTTCTTTATATTTCATTTGAGGACGAAAAGGTTTGGCCTTTAGCCTTTACTTCTTTTTGGACTCTTCACAGTTTACAAGAATTTTGCGAAAATGTACTGCTGATTATTTTTAAAAATATTAAAAAGCAATTTATTTTTGGAGGTTGAGACGGCATTTTTAATTCTATCCAGATATTTTCAACTATAGCAATAAAACTAAATTTGTTTTTCTTTAAAACATTTTATTAATTACAATTTAATTATACATGTATTAGTTAATCATAAACTCAAATGGGAGCCCTTGCTTGTTCTGTTGTCACTGAGTTCGTTGTTTGTCTCCAATGATGGCCACTACAAACAATCACAGACCACTTTGCAGGTTTTCTTAACCCAAGCATATTTGTCGCAGTTTGTCTTCGTTGCATATTGTTTACAGTAGTTTTGGTAAAAGGCACCAACCTTTTGAAGCGGCGAACAACAGCCACAGCTCTTTTTACAATTCTTCATCATGTAGTCTTTATAGTGTTGTGTACAATACGACTTGGCCACCCAGACTCGACAGTGTGCAGGTGCTGCTTTATCAGCACAACCTGTAACCATAAATAACAAAATATCTACAGATACGCCCTATAACCCGGTGGTGAAAGGCACCAGAGTTTGTCGGTTAACCGAGTCAAATCCGAGTCCGAGTCAAATCCGAGCCCGAGTCAAATGTCCGAGTCACTGTTTAGTGGTCTAATTTGTGGTTCAATGACTTAGTACCCTAACCCTACTCCTAACCCTAAGTCCTAACCCTAACCCCACTCCTAACGTACTAGGACCCTATTCGACTGTGACTATTCAACTGCGGAGTTTGTCGGTTAACCGAGTCAAATGTCCGAGTCACTGTTTAACTGTCTTTGCCGGTTCAAAGACTTAGTACCCAAACCCTAACCATACTCCTAACCCTATTCGACTGTGAATTTTCTTCAATTTCGTCTTTTTTTTACGTGACTCGGGTGTTTGACTCGGGCTCGGAATTGACTCGGTAAATGGATTTACTCAAAGGCACCACATACGTAAACCGTGCATTGTGTCACCTAAACATTTTTAAACAGATGAGGGTGTAAGTAATGAGAGTCTATGCTAATCATCCTCAGCTAAGAGCTAAGCTGGATTTCTAAGCACACAGTCGCAGCTCAACCTTATCTGATCACGCATAAAAACGCACAAGTTGTAACAAACCTGCAGCAGACATGTAGCAATGTTCCAACAACTTGTCAACAGGATGTGTTCGCACTGCTTAACCCTTACAAAAAAAGTCTATAGGCCTGGCCTATAGGCCTGGCCTATAGGCCAACCTATAGGTTCCTATAGGAAACCTATAGGTTTTTATAGGCAATTGGAACATTTTCTATAGGTGATCTATAGGGATGCCTATAATCCTATAGAGCTCTATAGATGCCTAAAAGCTTCTATAGGGAATTGGAACATTTCCTATAGGCACTTATAGGCCACCTATAGACTTTTTTCATAAGGATTGTTCCTAGCTTGATGACAAGTTGTCAACGGCTTGTTGACAAGTTGCTACAAGGTTGTTGAGCTCAACAGACTTGTTACGAGTTGTTCCAACAACTTGTTATCGTCCAGCAATTCAAAAATTTGTCAACAAGTTGTGAGTGACAATCTTGTAGCAACTTGATAAAATGACAACATTGTTACAACTTGTTGACAAGCCTGCTACAAGCATGTTGGCTGTTGGGAACACATCTTGTTGACAAGTTGTGAGATATTACGTGTGATAGTCGAAGGCTGTCTAAGAGAGCCTCGATCTGACAGTCGCCTTATGACTCGTTTCTGATCACGAAGTACAGCTACGATGGAAGAGTCAGTTTGCGGCTAATCCCAACCCAACATTTCCTGTGGGAGGAAAACGGAGTACCCGGAGAAAACCCACGACTTTAATGGACAACTTGCATGTTAGACTAAATTTTAATCTAAGTAAAGAGAAGGGAATAAAACACAACAGTTAAAATGAACATAATGAAATTAGTAAAATTGCAAAATTTGGTTGCGAAATGTTGTAAAATACAGAAAATATAGCCTTGCGAAGTTTGCATATTTTCAGTATATTTGTATTACGTGCGGAAATTGTTACCATTTTCGGCTCAAAAATGGTAACAATTTCCGCACGTAATATAAACATACTGAAAATATGCAAACTTCGCAAGGCTATATTTTCTGTATTTTACAACATTTCGCAACCAAATTTTGCAATTTTACTAATTTCATTATGTTCATTTTAACTGTTGTGTTTTATTCCCTTCTCTTTACTTAGATTAAAATTTAGTCTAACATGCAAGTTGTCCATTCGGCAGAGCCGCGTTGACGAACTCTTTTCATGCACATGAATGTCTTGAGTCTTGAACGAGAAACGAACCACGATCTCAGAGGTGCGCAACCGAAACTCGGACGATTGCCCCACCGAAGCCTTTAGATATATATCCGTTGGTACGTTCTTGGCAGCCTTCAAAAACACAAGAACGAAATAACGTGGGGAAAACTAATACACTTACCACTTTGAGTTGTGGTTGGTAATGGCGGTGTTGGATATGTTGTCGGTTTAGGCTTGGGCTTTGGTTTTACTGTAGGTTTTGGTTTAGGTTTGACCCCGCCACCTTTGCCATCACCTGAAATAGATAGAGCGCATGCACAGTTAGCGGCGTGGAAGAGAAGTAAATGAAAAAATTATTTGCATTTTTGGTATTGATACTGATGAAAATCAGGGCTTACTGTAATGGGAAGCTTTGCACTAATAAATGTACGTGGTGTTTTCACAAACCAAAACATTCTATTCCAAAAAAATACAATTTATATTGCCATAACAACTTACAATTCATTTTGAACGGAGGTGGTGTTTTACCTAAATAACAGAAAAAATGCCTGTAATTAATAACAGAATACTTATCTTTCATTTATCATCATAAGAGGCATGTGCAAGGCTGTAGCCTCCAACAGTAGAGGTGAGGGGACGAAGCACCCCCCCCCCCGACACACACACACACACACACACACACACACAAAGAAAGATATAAAGGCCGGTGTGAGATTCAACGGTATTTGAACTCCCCTATCCGGACTCTCCTAGAGTTTGCTAATCCCCCCCCCCTTCTCCAACCTGAAATCAATCTTCCACTTCCTATATGTTCAAAAAAGGGCTGAATATATTACTCGAAGTGAAATTTTACCATTTTATCTTTCCTTTGTTTTGGACTTCATGATAGGCACGGAAAAGTTTAAATCTTTCAAAATTGTGCATAAGTATCAATTACCTCAACAAATCCACATTAAATCATACATAAAATATATTCGTACATACGAAAACCACTGAACGCTTAACTGGAATGCGACCCTTACAACTGCTGTCTGCTGATTGACATCTGCTGCACGATGAAATCCATGCACTCACTCATTTCTAGTTTCAACACTAAAACACCACGCACCTTTCAAAGCAGAGCATCTATCCAAAAACCTATTTCCACATGGGAACACCTCCTTGACTATATTATAAAGATCGCGATCGTAACTGAAGAGTTCTGTTCTCGTGTTCACGTGATTATGAATCCCATTTGCTTTGCCGTTCCAAGTCTCTGTATTCACGTCGAAATAACTTGTCACTCCCTCTGCGAAGAACTCGCGATCTGGAGTAAAAGAAAATCTAGTATAGGAATTATTGAATAATTCTCAATTTATTCACAACTACCAAGGTAAATGGATAACTCACTGTGTAACGTTGGCCCTAGGGACGCTTTCCATTTAATGGCCAGACCGATTAGACCAGAATTTCGGTCTTGGTAGTAATGGAAAGATCTGGCTCACGTTTCTCGAAAATCTAGCGAAAATGGGCCTCCGACGTTTCCGGTCGGAAAGGTCCAAAGCCCGGCCAAACGTTTTGTGTTTCATTCAATAATTTGACCGTTCTGACCAGTCTGACCGAGTTAATGGAAAGCGCCCCAAGACCTGCCCAAAATCTCACTCTGTGTCGTACCGCTGTACGTAACACTAGATCGATCGCATACCTGTACTCAAGTAGTAAGTGTTACTCCACCGTCGATCTGTACCGTACTTTCTCTTGTTGTATAACGCTCTAATTCTTCGATCAAAACCAGGAATGGCTCCGGTCACACCAAGGTTGTGTATGGCGTGTGCAAATTCGTGAAGGAAAATGTCCTCACCACGGCCGCCGCCGTAATATCGATCACTCGGTCGACACAAAATATTCTCTTCTCCACCGGTTGAGATCGGTTTATCCAGAGTGGCTCCTAGACCTAAATGATAATGATAAAAGCATACTCGCACCTCTCTAATACGGACACTGAATTGTAGGCTTGGAAAATATTTTCTTTCTGTGAGCACTGCAACAGAAGTATAATTTTCTACTGGCTAAGGAACAAAAGAAGCAGAAAACGTTTTTCCACACAGGGCTCAACGGGAGATAGGTCTCCGGTCAACTTGATTTTAGCTCAGTCAAAATCTGTTTTTGACCGGTCATTGATACGCTTACACTATAACAGTGAAATAAACTATTAGAAACTTGTTTCGATACATCATAGTTTCATGTTTTAATTGAAGACGTCACTCGTCAGCAATCACATTGGAAGGCATGAAAATGTGGCCGGTCAAAATGACCAGTGAGGTAAAAAAGTGACCGGATCAAGAGGCATTTTTGGCCGGTCATTGTCCGTTGACCGGCCGTTAGTTTGAGCACTGCTGAGGGCCCAAATAATATAATCAGGCGGTATGGGTTGGAGGAACACCTTTTTGTTGTTGCTCCCGCCATTGCTTGACGCAATAATAATATCATTACATGTACCTCTCGCACGCTGGTTCCACCAATTAGGAAGATAGCTATGTTCGGGAATGTCCGTCGTGCGCTCGCGTTCGGCGATGACACCAGCACGGCCATAGCGGTCGTGTAGCCAGTCCCGAATGTCTTTTCGGTCAGCAAGTGCAAAGCGAACTACATAACAAGCACGTTGGATAGCTCGGCTATCCGCACGGTTAGAGCTGATGATCGGGACGCCATACGCATGCGCGTACTTTTGATAGAAACTGTGTAAGCCCATCTCTCGACGGATTTTTGAAGGTAAAACTCGTACTGTGCAGTCATAGTCAGCTCTTGCTTTACCTCGGCCGCCTCGTCGACCTGAAATAAATATGTTAAAGCCGATTTACATTACACAACTTTTGACTTAATCAGGCACACAATTCGCCCACAACAACAAACTGAACGTAGGCGTGTTCGCCGTGTTGTGTAGTTGATTTACACAGTACAACTCAAGTTGTAAGCAAGTTAGAAGCGACGGTTTTAGGCAAAATTTATATAGTCTAAATCGGTCTTTACGGAGCATGAAATGTTAAGACCAATATATAAGGGGCGGACCATTAGAAAATGGGGGAGGGGGGGTGGCAATTTTTTCGGGCAGGATATTTTTTTTTGCAACAACGTTGTGCAAGATTTTTTTTTTCAGCCATGCTTGTGTTGCACGATTTTTTTTTAAAGGAATGTGAACTATAATTTATTAATATTATACAGCCCTATTTATATTACCATTATATATATTGTTTACTGAATATATAATTACATTACATACACACAATACGAGATATAGACGTTTATTAAACTGATAAATACAGACAATGTGATAGAAGAAACCCTTCCGGAGTGGCTGGCTGGCCTTGGCATCTGGCAAGATAGTTTCGCTCCCACAACCCGTCGTAATAAAACCAAGTGCCGTTTACTTGAAATGCACCACGGTAATGGCCACTAGGCTTCCAAATTTTTTTTAGGTTTTTTTAGGTTTTTTTAGGTTTTTTTAGGTTTTTTTAGGTTTAGATGTAGGTAATGAGAACCATATTGGTGTCCTAGTAATAATTTTATGCCACAACAGTCCCTAAATGTTAGATGAAAAAATGTAGTGTGAAATATGATAGGGTAATGGCCTGGTGTTGTTGGCACAATCACAATGTATGCCTGTGAAAAAATGTTGTATTTGAAAAACCTGAGGATAAAAGATAAAAAACCACTTGTATTTGTATAAATGTGAACCTAAGAAATATAAGTGTAGGTTATAGACTTGTGGAACATAAAATTGAAGATGTATGTGTGAAATTGTAAGAGTAAAATATATCCTGTTGTGTAAAAAAATGATCAGACCCAAAGAGTATGATCGCGCTGTACTAAAAAGCTTGTATAGAGGCATGTAAAATATATAAAGCGAGATGAGAAAGTCATGTGTGTAAATTTCATTATCCCTGCTATGTATTCCATTGATTTACTATTCTCTGAGGTTTATAACTTTACCTAAATATATATTGGTCTAATAACTTGCAAGATATTTTTTTCCCACGCTGGGTTTCTGCAAGATTTTTTTTTCCTCTGAACTGACCTTGCACGATTTTTTTTTCTGAAATTGCCACCCCCCCTCCCCCATTTTCTAATGGTCCGCCCCTAAACAGATGATGTACGTTGCCGTGATTTGGCTTTAAATAACTCAAAAAGGTTAGGAAGACTTTATAGTATCCAACGAAGGCTCTCCTTAGAGGTGGAAAAAATTTTTTCTTTCTGGAAACCTGGGTTTAGCGCTCAAAATATTATAGGGGACTGTCTTTTCTTTTTAACGTGATACATGGATTATGTTCATTACTGTAAGATAAGGTATATACAAGATAAACCTTGAAGTCATAGTAGTTACAAGTCTTAAGCCGTGTTTACACTACGAGCGGCTAAGCCTAACCTGCATGGGCCTACCTTTGGATTATATTTTTGTAGTGTAAACGCACTTCGACCTGGCCTAGGCCAGGAAATGTGATATCGTTCTCAACTGTTCCACTGTAATTTAGGTATTGAGCATTAATTAAGTCTATACAGCGGTACACAGCGCCAACTTGTTGGCGTTGAATTATTTCAATTGATCCGCTAGACGCTAGTTCACGGTTAATAGACTTAGATCTATTAGAATGCTGTTTTTAGGGTTTGTAATCCAAGTGAGTATATATACACTTTAAGACCTGACCAGGAACGACTGCGAAAAATGCAGCACAAGGTCCTCTGGTAGGAATTGAACCTTCTCGCCTGCGCGCAGACTATACAGGGTGTATCAAAATAAACGCAATTCATCTTTTGTGCTTAATAACTTTCGAAATACTATTTCTAATTAAACGCTTTTAGGCTTACTTCAAAGCCTGTTCTTTTCTCTTTCAAACAAACTATTATCCTTGTCTCCAATGCTAGTAATAATTGCACAGGAAAAGATTTAGTAAAACCTATCATTTTTAGTTCCTGTTTAATTATGCAAGTTTACTATGTTATTGTTTAGTCGGTTTTTGTCGTCACTACATCTGGAAAACCACGTAAGAACAAATTAAAAGTATTTTAAAAGAGACCAGGTTGTTTGAAAATCCTAAACGAATGCTAAAAATCGTCAAAACATTCTGGTGTCTGAGCCAGAGTGTCATCGAATTGCGATGTA